>BMAO01013104.1:0-18086 GCA_019973975.1 Trichonephila clavata | reverse complement strand
TCTCATAAGTAATGCATCTGCGAATGCAGCAAACTGCCCTCGATTTTTTTAAAAGTAAAATAAAAAAAAAAAATGTGAAGCCTTGTCACGTCTCAGTCACCTTAATTTTGAAAAAAAAAATTGTATGAAGAGTTAATACTTGAACATCTTTACTCAACTATCAGATTTGAAATGGTATCGAAATATTACAAGTAGAACAAAAGCACAGGACTAATGGCAGCTTTGAAATCGAAGAAAAACAAGGGATTGCATTTATCATGTGACCGTTTGGAATTCAGCCCATTGGTTTCTTGTTAACATTCATCCTGAACAACCCCAGACCAATTGGTGACGAACCTTGTCATCGCTTAAATGACTTGTGAGTAATTAAATGTAAACTGTTGCCACCGCGTTGCTGCAATTGAAATAAAATTCCACCAGAAGAAATTATTCTACGCTAAAAACCATTTGTGACTTACAAAACTTTAAAAAAAATACGAATGTCGAGTGAAAGGAGGAAATTACAGTTCTTTTTTCACTTTCAATCGACAAGACTTTACTTCGATTACAAAAAAGTATAATTCTTCTCATTTTTGAGCTAATGGAAATTTAAGACGTAAGAAAATGGTTGATTTAAAAATGTACATTAAATTAGTACTAAAACATCATAATTTAAGTATGAAAATAAAAATATGCTTACAAATAGATCCATCTTTCTTGCCTAGGAAAGAACAAACAGCTAACACCAAAGCTTTCAAACGTTAAATCTTCCTATTCGAAACGAAAAATATTTCCTGGATATTTGTGGAATATTTTATATCAAGAAACTTTAGCACGCGCGTTTCAAAATCCGTTGATGTCATGCACGTAACAGATAAATTTATAATAAAATTGAAGAAAAAGTGACATCCAAAACAATGTAAAATGAAGACATACTAGACAGTTCAACAGGTGAATTTTGTTGCGTGCATTTTGACAAAAAAAAAAAACAAAAAAAACATCTGCCTTGTTGTTTTTTTTCTCTAAAATTCTAAAACAAATCAAGATTTTCCTTTAAAAAAAAAAGAAAAGAAAAGAAACTTATGCTTTTAACGCTAAAGCATCTAACGAATATCTTCACAACTTTCACAATTCTAATTTCAGTTGGTTATAACTGATTCACAAATAATACTTAATGAGAATTAATAGTTAATGATTTAATATATTTAATATTAATTTTTTAAGTAATTCTCAAAGTATAATGAGTTTTTTTCCTTCGAAAAGTTTATTTCTTATCACATAAGTTTAAAGAAAATCGTAAAATTCTACAAAAAAAGAGTTATGTGTGCTTAAAGATAAGTCACGTTTGTTGATAAAAAAAATTCTTCTTGAATTCTTCCAAAAAAATTTTTAATTCAATTTATTTTTAAATATTTTCTAATTTTAAGATTACAACAAAACTGGGCAAATTTCACATTCACTCTCGCGCCTAAATAAGTTTCACTTCAAAAAATATGAATAGTCAGATGGAGTTATAGAAAAAACCGAATTTAAAAATATAGATATTTGGATTTCCGAGAGAGAGAGGCCCCTAAATCTAAATTTTTACACAATTCACTCCACCGTAGTCTCATCGGAAGTATTAAAGAAAGGAGAAACTACCAAAGAGTCTCTATATATTTTTAGAAGTCAACCGCTAATTCAAAACTCTTAACTGTTGATTTTTTACATCATGCTTTGCTCTAAAACAGAAGCAATGAATTATCATGACCACTCCGTATCGTTTTTGTTATATTAACATTGCTTTTTAAAAAGAGGGAGGCGGATGAAACTTATCTACTATTTTGTTACAGATAAAATAGAATATAACAAGAACGATATTTTATAAATTAAATAGTACTAAATATGATATGTGGGCCGTGGGTAGCCTAGAGTTAGAGCATCGGACTCCAGACCGGAAGGCCTGGGTTCGATGCCAATGTCACTAAATGCCCTCCGAGTGCACACGGAGTACGTGCTTGTTAAATCAGTAGGTCGAATAGTGTCGCTATCTATCGTGTTGTACCAAGCAGAATCGTACTGGAACCTTCATGGGACTCAAAGCTTAGGCTAACGATAGGCATAAAATTATTGCCTTAGCCACGATGAATTTCGTGGACCTTGATCTGATGTTACTGTCGGTCAGGTGGCATACGCAAGAACACAACAAATATATTTAATAAGTTACTGAGGTCATAATACAGAATAAATGGAATGCGGGAATTAAGATTTAAAGTAAGAAAAAGATCATTATAATTTGCTAATTTCGATTTATATCGTCTTCCGCTTTCCAACCATGAAAAAATGCACTTAATTTTTATCAAAAGCATACCCAGGCAAAATAAATCTTTTGCGCTACTTTTTTTTTAATGAAAGATTATATTTATTGGGGAAAAAAATAAAATGAGTACAAAAAAGTTGCACCGCTTGATAAAAGATGGCCCTAACAATGTTGGTGTTTCAATTATTAGATATAAAAACGTCATATCGTAGGGTTGGACAGCTGAAAATACCATAACTGAGATGTTAGCAATTTTGTATCAGCACCGCATAATTTTTCCCCGACGAAAATGCAGTTTTGAACCGCAAAAGGGTCGTTACTCATTTTATTTGAAGAAATCTGCAGTTGAGGGGTATCGATTGCTTATAGAAGCACACAGTGAGGATTCTTTGACTGTGAGAAGCCGAGAGGGTTTCAGGAGCTTAAGAACAATGTGCTTGACGTCGAAAACAAAGAACGTAGCGAAAGATTAAGGAAGAACATTTGTGCCAAACGTAAGAACTTGTACTTGCATTAGGAGCGAATCAACAAGCAATTTCACACTGTTTAAAATTTTTGGGGATGATCCAAAAGCTAGGAAAAGGGTTCCACATGAACTGAACCAATTAGAACTGATATTGAATGCCAATTTGCACATGTGAAATGCTGTTCACCAGGCATTAACTAACCCCTTCGGGACGAACTTCTCACCCACGTGCCGGCATGAAACACCGTCAGGAGACGAGTGTCTCACCGTGAGCCAGCGTGTTTCTTCCTCACTGGCCAGTGATTCACTGGTGCGCCAGGCACCTGGAACGTTTTTTAAGCTCAGTTTTTTAGCAATACATGGCATTCTATGTCCATAAATTTCAGATACATAGAGATCTGACCTTCTACTCGAAATGAGAAATATTATTCACTTACACGGGGTTTTTGTTTTATAAACATAAGGGGAAAGGAATGTTCCGAATTGAGTGCTTCACAACTGCTCTTGAAATGAACATGTGGTTTTTGTTTATAGTGAAGATGAGAGATTTATTTTCACTAAAGTATTTGATTTGGGTTTTCAATCTAGTTTTTATGGATAAATAGATCTGGTAGACCAAATTTATCTTATTTTTTCTTACTTTTTTTACAGGGTCGACTTTTACAAATGCTTACAATCAAATGTTAAACTTGTACTTAAACAGAAAGTGGCCGAAGTAAATAAAGTATATAAATACGAAATATATGAAGCATACGCCGTTCGTATTAATATACAGAACAATATTAAACAACGCGTTTATATTTCGGTATTTTTATGGATTTAGGCTTAACTACACAAAACCTTCCTGCCTGTGAGTGACATTCGCAATAGAACCTCCGGCCTGGTGGTACGCATGCGTTTGCGTCTTCGTCGTGAAAGGGCTAAAGAGCTTTTTGTATTGTCACTAGTGATAAAAAACGGATCCACTACGATTACCCAAAGAAGAAGGAATCATACCGAACCATGTGGCCATATATTAATGAAAAATCTCAAGTGTGTTCACGGATCAATTTTGTGCCGTGTATTATGAATTGCTCAAACCGAACGATACTCTTACTGTAGTTATCTACCGAATACAACTGATGAAATTGAGCCAAATAAGAATGCGCACGCTACTACTTTAAAACCTTCAGAATTATTCTACATGATAATGCTCATCCATATGTTAAGGCATTGGTCAAATCTTTTTGAAATCTATCATTTGGAAAGTCCAGCCTCACTCTCCGTATTCACCAGACATTGCCTCTTCCGATTATCACTTGTCCGGTTCGATGGCACTTGGTCTTTCTCAGCAGTACTTCCCATCCTATGAAGATATCAAAAGTGTCGATTCATGGGTAGCTTCAAAAGATGAAGCATTCTTCTGACGTGGTATCCGTACGCTGCCAGAAAGATGGAGTAAATAGTGGCTATGGATGCACAATACTTTGAGTAAAACATAATGTACAGTTCTTTTGCAATAAATGTCCAATTTTTTATGAAATTAAACCGGGGGAAATTTATTTATACTTATAAAAATTTCTCGATTTTGAGCAACACACACACACACATACACACACAATAAACATTTAATCTAATAATACATGCCAAAAAACTAATTTATCACAAAATAAAAATCATTAATTAAAAATAGTCAACTCTTAACTTCGCCAACTGCTTAGAAGAAAACATTTATTTTATTCTGGAAACCTTTTTTGGATAAAAATTCCGGTGATTCTGTGATTCTACTGATCATTGATGTTTGATTATGACGTTTCTCACATGATTGTTGATGAAACACCTGCTTTGTCAATGTATTACTTTCAATCATTTAGGAAAATAAATTGCTCTTTACTACAAGAGAATATCATGCGAGACGTTTTTCTCGTATCTCTGATCTGAATCCCTTCAATCACTGCATTCACATTACCTGAACGTTTCTGACACTCCTATTGTTCAAAATGACAAGGACGGTGCATCAATGGAACGATCCTCTTCCGTGACTTTTATGTGGATAAAAAGATTAAGGAGTTGTGTGGCATGCAAAATAAAAATAAAAATGCTAGAATATCATCAATTGAAAACGTCTGTTGTCTATTGGAAGATACATTTCTTTTCTTAGACAAAAAAAAAACATTTTTATTCAAAGGAGCTAAATACGTACACGCCTCTTTTGACAGATAGAAATGTAAACATTGACTTTTTAAATCTGAGAAGCTCTTCCAAAGCAACTATCTGTTTTATTTATTCATACGCAATTAACTGTAGAATGGCTGCAAGCGTAACTGTTAGGATTGTTTACCTATTTTGGAGCGCATACATGTTTACCTTGTAAACATTTTTAAGATTTCAATATTTAAAATTTCTGAATTTCAAAAATTTTGAATTTTTAGTTACTTAATATGCTCAGATCGAAATTTTTCTTAAAAAAAGGAAGAGTTACGATTTAAGAAGGTAAGAGTACCAATCATACTAACCTTTCTTCAAACACTAATAATAGTAATGTGAATCCTCAAGCTGGACATGCACATGACTCAAAAGAGTCATGTGCAAAAGAAAAGAAAATTCCGAATTTAAAAGAGAGTTTTTCTTCTTATGATGAAAGCGTAGGTATTATTAATGCCATCGGGAATTTGAATATTCTTACATTTTTTTTAAGAATGAATTTTACTGTAATTTGTGTAACAGTGGTTTAGACATGCAAATTTTAAAAGGTAAGTCTGGACTGACTATTAGGTTTGTCCTCAAATGTTGTGCTTGTCCATATCGTGTAGAGTCATCTTCTTCAAGTTTTCATGAATGAACGCAATTTGCTACACAATAAATACCAGTTTTGTATATGCTATGCGTTCCATTGGAAGAGGTGCTGAAGCGGGAGAATGTTTTGCGGCATAATAAGTCTTCTGCAACCACCTACAAGGTTTTCTCCTTACATTAAGCAAATCTTAAACACTGCCAAATTTGTTTACGAGGACTCCATTCAAAATGCTGCAAAGGAAGCTATTTGTGAAAATGAAGGTAATATAATAATATTCCGGTAGCAGTAGATGAGACATGGCAGAAGCACGGTTACACATTATTGAATTGTGCAGTTACCGTGACCAGCATTGATACACGTAAGGTGATAGAGGTCGATATTCTTTCGAAATATTGTATATGTAAAAAATGGACACATAAAAACATGATTTTTGTCCTGTCAGTGAAGATTCTTGGTGTGGATATAAAAAGGCTGAAGTATCGGGTAAGTCTTACAAACATAAAAATAGTCTTCTGGTCGCTTTTGTAGTAGCAATACGTCCTATATTTAGAGATCTTACCCATCCTGATTTGTTGAAAAAATGTTTGCATCGAAAAACACAAAGCCCGAATGAAAGTTTTCATGATGTTATTTGGTCACAACAACATTTGTACAGATTGAAATGTTTACGATGCTGTTTGCTCCTTTAATGATGGTAGTGTATCCAATCTAAAAATGCTTCAGAAAATGGGAGTAGAACCTGGAGAATATTCGAAAAGTGCCATGAAAATTCTCGATAGGGAAAGATTAATGAAAGCAATCTATGTTTTCCCGGGACGATCGAAGAAAATTAGAAAAGATGAAAGAAGAAAAGGAAAGAAAGAAGAAGATAATATTAAGAAAAATAAGGCAATCATTGGCTACAGTGCAGGATCTTTTTGATGAGGTAAAAGTTTATAAAAAAGCTACTATTTTCTAAAAATTATATTTTTTAAATTGAGTGTTCTTTTTCTAAAAATCTACTGTATTCATGAACTGGAAATTTGTATTTTATATTTCATATACATTCTTGTGTATACTGAAGTGAAATTTTTGAAATATTTTTTAGACATTTAGCTAAAAAGCAGATGTCGTAACACAGAAAAGGAAAGTTTTAAAAAATTCATTATTGTACTTTGCAAAAATTATATTTTTAAGCAGGCTGATCAATTTCTTTAAAAAAAATTCACTTCTGTATAAAGATAAATGTTTATTTAGTGCACATGCAAATTTTTAAGCTTTAGTGTTCAATAGTTTCTTAGTAAAAGGTACATAAATATATCTCAAAATGCAATGCCCTTTTTCGTTGCACGAAACTTGTTACATACCAAAAAATACATAAATTTCATGTTTAAAAACATAAAATCAGTTTTCTTGTTGTTTTGAATGCCATTTATGTAATATTTTAGGAATCCTTTTAATTCTGATACTTTAAGAAATTGTGTTTACATGTGAATTTATAAAACACTAATGAAACTTTTCGAAATGTCGTATAATGATGTATTACTAAAGCCATATTTTCATGTATTGACATAGTATCACATGGTATTTATGATGCTTTATAGTCAACTTGGATGCCAGTAATGTATCAGAACAGAAAATTCTTCAAAAAGTGATGCATAATTTGAGAGAAATGATGAAAATATTATAAAATATCTCGATAGATTAAAGGGGGAAAATGTTATGCATGTAGTTTCTGATAAATCTAAGTAAAAGAAATGTAAAAAGTCTTAAAAGCTATTTAAAATAAACTAATATTTAAAAAAATAGTGCAAATACAGATTGTAATTCATAATTTTTTTGATAAAGTGACATTTTATACTAAAAATGCAATTATCTCAAAACGGTGTTTTTAAAACTTCGTGTATCTTTTTCTCAGAACCTATTCAACTGAAGTACTTGCAATCTTCACTGAATATTACTGATATATAACTATATATACTGAAGAGAGCTTTTATTCATATTTCAAAAATATTTTTGTAAAAGTCAGTTATGAAAAAAAATTACAATTTTCAAAAAATTCATAGTGATACTTTTACGTTGCATAAAAACTATACAATATATTTGAAAAAGCTTCCAATCATTTTAAATAAAAAAGTCTAATTAATATACAGACAAGATTTTAAGTCTGTACATTTAACAGTTTCTGAGAAAAAGGTATATAAAATTGCTCAATTTAACATTATCGGTAAAGGAGGTACTGACTACCTTAAAGGTACGAAGAGATGGAAATCACTTGGTACGGGGTCAGGACTGTAAAATGGGTGGTCCAATACTTCCCACTGAAAACGCTCTTTTTGAACTTGCACTTCTGTTCTTCCAAAGATAGTTAAGAAGACTTAGGTGATTCTGACAGTGAAGAAGAAGATGCTGAACTTGCATCGGATATATGGCTGAGGAGCCATATTCACCTCTGTAAAACACCATAATGATTTGAGGATCATATCAAGGAGACAAAGTCATACTTAGATGCCAATGGTGATCCTGAAATATATCAAGAAGCAGATAACTCGAAGAATATAAAAAACTGGAAGTTGGCCCTGTGAAGAATGAAATGAATTTCTTAAAAGGAAATCCTATTTGGGAACTAACTGGCCCACCAAATGGAGCTAGGGCAATACTTTGCAAGTAGGTTTAGTCATTCAAAACAAATCTAGATTGCTGCATTACTAAATATAGAGCCAGACTTGTTGTGAGGGATTTCATTCTACGCCAGGGCATTGTTTATGTAGTACAGTAGCCACATTAGGAACAACAGGAGCAGTATTAAGTATGGCAGCTGAAAAGATAGATACGCTTCACTCAATTTGATGCATCAACAACATTCTTTTAGGGAAATTTGAAATAAACTATTTACGTGCAACATCCAAAAAGTTTCAAAGGTGGCACTGAAAGAGTATGTTTATTCGAATGCATGAATCTTACGCATGAAGGAATATAATACTAAATGTAAAGAGAGATAATAGCAAACGCAATACTTTTTTTTACTTTATCTTACACTGTGTATTAATTCTTAATGGATTACAAAATTATTTGAAACTGAAGATATCGTCCGCTTTTGATGTTTTAACACGAAATATGAAGATTCTCCAATTTCTGTCTTATCTGTATAAATGCTGGAACTAAATAAACAGTTCCGAAATAAAATTGCCACAAGAGAGTTCTCCACTATTTTTTTTAAAAAATAATCTTTTTCTCTCGATCATCTACCCCATTCCCTTTAAAATAAGTCATAAAACACAAATGTCTTTTTTATTACTTTTGTTGAAGTTAATTTTTGCCATGGTGTAGCCTCTTTACTAGCTCACATATGCGAAGCAAAAGTTATAACAAATTACATAAGAAAGAAACTGTCCGGAACCGCATATTTTTAAAAGTTTCACCCGTGTGGTGTGCAACTGGTATTGGGAAACAAGGATTTAGGTACCTCGTGTTTGTGCAAACTTCATAGGGAACGTAGGTCTTTTTTATACAACTTATAATTTTCTTTACCGTTTTTTTTAATCGTGGAGCGAGCCCCCAGATTTCCACTGAACTATGTTTGAAGACCGCTGACCTAAGAAAATAGCGCGATATAGCTGATAAAAAAATTTCATATTATGTTTATACATAATTATCGTAATAAAAATAATGTAACTTCAACGAGAATTCTCAGAATTAATATTTATTGTAAAGCATGCTATCGACTGTCTTATCCATCGCTACTCAAAAATGTAAAATAAAAATATAAAGGTTTATCAAATGAAGTATTAAACACGATTAAGTCTACATATTTAGAACTATGTACCAAAGAACTGTTTACTAAATACCTGCACTGCAAAACACAAAATTCTAGTGAGTGTTTTAATGGCATTATGCAGCAGAGAGTACCGAAAGAAGTTTTCGTGTTCCTCAAAACTTTAAAATCTGGTGCATTTGGATGCTCTCATGCAATTCAGTGGTGGGTACAAGGGTTGTGTTAATATTTTTTTTAAAAGTTAATGTACTCCTGGTCGTTTTACTTTAAAGTTATACAAAGAACTTGATAATAATAGAATTAACTATGCAGAAACAACATTCAACACAAAATGTAAAGCATCGCAGAAAAATATTCAGAGCTCTGCAAGGGAAAACATCGATGTCTTGAAAACAAAAATGGTATTATTTATAAATCAGGGACATTTTATAATCATATCTCATTGTGTTTAATATTAAAAATTGCAGTTGAAAATGCATTTTTGATTTATCTAAAAATGAACTTTTTCTTAACCTATTAGTATCTAGCAACGTGAATATCAGAAAAAGTTGTCAACCAAATTAGTTTAAATTTTATAAGTACCTTTATTAAAAAGATGAAAAGAACCCCTACTACTTTCATAATTATAAAGTTGATATGCTTTTAGAAACAAAGAAATTTATCATGATTTGTAATAAATTTTTAAAGATTTTTCAAGTTTTTTTTACTTGAACCTTGATTAAAGTTGTAATAATTTGCTTATCATCAAATAGCACCAGCCTAAAAAATTTTATGATGATCAACATAAAATTTATACAAATGTTAATAGTTTTTTTTTTTTTTGCATTTATGTGCATTATTCTGGGAATCAATTTATTTACTATTTTCACTATGTTTTACTCCCTTACTTTTTTTGTACACAGCAAGTAAAATATTCCATGTGTTTTTCATAGTCTTAAGGTATATTCCATCAGGAAAAAAATAATTTGATAGTAAATATTAAAGTTTTCAAAACATTTTCTTCGAAGCTGTACAGACATCTTAATAATTCTACGTAAAGCAGAATCAGCTTTGTTAGATCAAGCTTTCCTAGCATTTAGTATTTTCCCAAGAGATTTAGGAGTGGTATTTAAATTTCCATCAATAATTTAATTTTCCCTAGAATTGAAAATATTAAGAAAATCTTTTTCTAGAAAATGTTTACTGATTTCCGCACAGAAACCAGTTAAAACATATGTAATTTGATTCGGTAGCAAATTATTATTTCTGTTAAAGCGCATCTTACAAAGTATTGTTCAGTGGTAGAATGCTCTAACTACAAATAAACTCTACTAAACTAAATTCATGACCAGCCAGATAATTTTTATTCTTTTAAGGACATTCTACAAATATATTTACAAAGTTTAGTAAGTTCTGCCAATTAATTCTAAATACTATCAACTGCTAGTAAGCAAAGCAAACATCAACTTAGCAAAACTAGGACAGAACTGCCTCCGAACCCAAACAAAAACACATTTTACACATATAGAGATAGTAGGAGCGCCAACTAAAGTGCTTTTCCCCACATCTGTGTTCAATATCTGTCGCATCCAAATACCATTTCATTTGTAGGAGTCTGGTATGTATACATAATTCTTTTTATTTTAACATGAAAGCGTGTGTATATAATTCAGTTATTTCAAAGAATAACTAGGCATTTCATGAAAAAAATAGACAAGCCAGTTAAGTATACAATAGAGGGAAAATTACATACTTCACCTAGTTATTCTATGAAATAACTAACAATTGTGAGTTAAAAAAAGTGAAAATAAACATTTTCAAATTTATTTTATTAAATAATTGATTATAAATATCTAAAACCTCTCGAAAAATACATTTAATACCTATTTTGGATGATCAATTGATAAATAATAAGGAAAAGCAGATGATTTAATATATTATTGCTCATACTGCTAACATTAATTAAACAGAATAGTAAAAAAAGAATATATATATATATATGTGTGTGTGTGTGTTGTAGGAAATAAATAGTTACAATTAAATATTATTTTAAAAAATACATGCTGGAAGAAACACTGTTGATTCATAAAAAAAAAACGTGAGTAAACTTTTATTTTTTTAATTTAAATTTTATGAAAAACCTTTATTTTACTTTTCATTATTTATTAGAGATCTGTGGTGGCATTGAATTGCATTGAAAATTGTTTTTTAAATAAGCACACTTGTTACTATTACATAATTTTTTACATGAGCCAACAACTATAAGTGGTTCAAAATTGATTAAAAGCATCTATAACCGGTTTAAAGAACTTTCGACTTAACATATTTCGTAGTTTAACGATCAAATAATCGTTATTCTGTAGAATACCTAGTTTTACCATAGAATTTAATAATTTTATATACTTTAAGTGGCTTGTCTAGTTATTCACTCACCTAGTTACTCTATGAAATAACGGATTTTATACTTTAACGGTAACATAATAATAATATGGAGGTGCCTAATCTGAACGAAGACTCGTGGAAAATTAATTTTTATAGTCTTTAAATTAACGATCGTTGTCGTCCAGGGTTTTTAGCACTGGTTGAAACTTTGTTCCATTTGGCAATGACAAATAAATATTCTGCTCCGAATAAAAATCCTGAAATACATAAATTTTAAAGTTCATCAGAGCATTACAAAATCCTATTCAAACACTCCAATATATTGCTTAATTGGCGGCGCTGTATGTGCCCCTATGTTTAATTACTATGTAAACTTCAAAAATAAACTTTGTCATCGTTTAACGACATCTGGTGGAGAGCAGTCCAAAATGTTCTTCACAACTATCATGTATACCGGCCTCCTTACAAATTCCTTGCTGGAGTTAACCCTCTCCCTGCGTAGTTATTTTATTAAAGCCGGTTCAAAAATTGCGTATGATTTTATTACGTATTTTAAACCTATAAATTAAATGTACAGTTTAGAGTTAAAATATACAAAAAAATATTTGTAAAATAGTTTTTATTTTAAGATATAGAATAAGATCATCAAAATATATGATCATAAAAACTTTAAAAAAAAACCTAAACAAGAAAAGCAGGGGTTGCCCCAGCTAAATAGTCGGAAAAATGCATACCCTTGGAAATCGTGGGTTGCGCAAAGAGAGAGAGAGTTTGCTACTTCTACGTTGTCTGTGGAAATCGAAGAATGCACAGCGAAAGGATTAAAGTCACCGAAAATCATAATTTGTGTAGTAAGATCAGAATCGTAATTGGGTATAATTTTAGTGATGTTCTTAGAATATTTTAATAGCGATCGTAACATTAAAAAGTTTAATTTTTGCTAACGTTGTGCCCGGATGGATGTACACACATCCGAGTATGAATTTAAAGATGTCACTGATCTTTACGTTTTCTAGACAGAGATCACCAGCCTTTGCATCTTTCATTCAAAAATTTATTTCCGAATTGTCAGTATTAAGTCTATTACAATAAGTGAAGCTATTGATGTTGCAATATATAGCGACTACTCCGGCTTTGCGATTTGATGATTATGATATCGCCAACAATGATGTAGTTGCAATTTATCTGCTCTTAGCTTTATTACAAAATGATCTCATATCAAAACCAGGCACATTTCACTGGCATGGAATATTCCATCCAAGTCTTGCTGATTGCCAGATACAATTAAATCGATGGCGTTGGCTGCCACACAACTGGTTATTGTGTTAGCATGAAATGAATACCAGTGTATTGTAATCTTATAATGCTAATACAATGGTTGACCAAGTAAGAATAGTAGCCAAGCTTTTATCACTGACTTTTTGACCACGCCGTTCAGAAAAAAAGATTTATGTATCATGTTCTTCTTTATGTTAACATAGAACGCCTGATCATCATCCAATTGACGTGGTAGCAGCTGCATCATTTTGTACATCCACAGGTACATTAATGACTTGTCCGATGACATCATAGCTGCTGTCATAACGCAACCGACGCGTCGCCAAGTACTGCATGAATGGTAGTCGCGGTGATACTAGACGTGCACTAATCGGATCTAATGCGGGCAACACCTGTTGCTTAGGTGGATACACAAATCCGTTCGAACTTGACAACGTGGTCAATTTGTCCACAAGTCCAGGGAGTTTTTACAAGAAGCGCACAGTTTAAAGTCAGACACTAGTTCCTCAGGGAAAGTATTATTAAGTAGCGGTATGTGTTTCACTTTTGTTGGCTTCAATGAGTGCAGAAACTTTAGACGCTCACACACATTACACTTATATCCTTATGGGTTGTCGAAAACGTCCTAGTGAAATGTGCACTAGCTGCTGCCCAATGTGTCTTCAGAAACGTCGATCGTACATACTCAATACCTACACTGTCTGGTGTCAATATAGAAGCGATTTCATCATCCACTTGCATAATTTCAACTGCCCCAGCTGCAGATGTACTAGCACCGTCGCACAGTGGGCAGTTCTTTCAATTCTTTTACATATATATATATATTTTTATTGCACACGATAAAAATCGTGCACAACTTAATTAAGAGAAAGTATACTTATTTACTTTAAAGGACTTTTCAATTTTTCTTCATTTGAAGATGAGAGATTTAGAGGTAAATACTTGGTTAACAATACTACCAACTAGTGTAGTTGCCGTAAGAGCGTTTTCAACAGCTGGTAATTTGTGCACATAATTATGTTCCATGCTGAATGACAGAACAATTGATGCATTATGTTTTTTAAGGTAACATTTTAAATATTTGTAATAGTACCACAGACTGAATAGTGAGATTTGTTCCTTTTTGCCATTTAAATAAATAAGATGCTCCTTTATACTTTTTTGTGATTCTTTACATACTGTGATAATTTTAAAATTACAAATTAATTTTTTGTGATATTTAGACTTTTCAATAAAACTGGCAAATGAAACAAAGAGAAACGCCTTTATTTCCTTTCTTTTCCGAAAATTTTTTCTACCGGTATTAAGATCTAAAAAAATGCCGATTACAGTTTTGAACTCTTAGTCCGATGTTGCAATCACTACTCATAACTCAAACTAATTTATAGTTTAGGAATAAACTGAATTTCTACATTAATGTAGATTAAAATTAAAATAGCTGTATTTAGCAGTACGCGAAGGTACAAGCCGTAAAACATACCACGATAATAACATTAACAAAGTTTAAATTTTTCTGAAATGAATAAAATTTCATTTCGCTTGAAATTAATAAATAAAAATATGTTTTTTTTAAAACAATGAGTTAACATCACAACATATCTGAGCAAATTATTTCGCACAACTCACACATATTGATAAGAAATCAAGGTTTAAAAGGACTTTTTCTTAGGACAATAACAGTGTTTGTGGGTATAATTGATCACATGTTGAGAGAGGTTGTCATATACTGCTACCGTCGCGTCCCCCCCCCCCTACGGCTTCAACGAACAAGATTACGGAAGTGAGAGCGTGACTGAACGAACGTTTAATATATCGTTCCTCTTCTATGAATACTCAAATTAGATTCTGGGATTTTCTTGATGTTGAATACTTCCTGTAGACAGTGATATTAATCTATGTTTATTCTCTTATCAAATTTCATCATAATCAAGCTTTTAAATACCACTTTTTTAGTTATAATTTAATAAATAATTAAAACCTTGGCTAAACTGTTAGTTACCTTACAATAATCTGCATTTGTTCATTCATGGATTTTTTCACGTGAATGATATATACACATTTAGAGTAGTAACGTTCGTTAAAGTGGCTGACCTGGCTATCCAGACCTTTACAGTTTGCTTTGTAGCTGAGGTATCAAAAGGTGAATGTAGCTCTTACGCTAATGGCCCCATCTATTGCTTAAAGTTAGAACATCATTACTGTAAACTTGTTTTAAAATTTTTTTATATCCCTCCTAACCTTGGATACTTATAAATCAGGTCACGGAGATTTTTACTTTTGACACAATAAAGTTTGCAGGTTATCCCTGAATACATATTATCCCTTTTGAGATCATTGCAAGGGCTTTTAGAGAAATATTCGGAAACTGACGATAACTTCAGTTTAAATCAAAATATATACATAGTGCATTACATCAAACTTTAAGTAAATGATCATGCAAAATAAAATATTACATTTATTTTGCTGTATTTTTCAATAGAAAAATTGAATATAATTATTTACAAATGCGCATATATTATTATCACTTTATAATATGATTTTGTGATCTACATTTTGAAAAATATTTTTAAAAAAATGTAAGTAGTTACTTAAAAACTACAGTTTATTTTAGGTGTTTTTCCAACATGTTTGTCATATCATTTGTACCTTTTTTGTTTATTATAAAATATGATCAAACTCTTCATTGTTTTATTTAGATATATATTCGTTGTGAATAGATTTATACGAATCCAAATTTATAACCAAAATTAATGAAAGTAATTATGTACTACAGAAATTGTTCAATTCTTAAATGATTCACTGAGAATCTTATCTTTTATAGAAAAAAACTATTTATATTTTCCATAATTATTATGTTAAAAAGTTACAAGCATGGTTGAGTTAATAATTTCTGTTACAGTTTTGTTCATTAGCTTTTCTATTTCTATTCATTTTGAAAAATGACATATGATAATCAAATAATTAGTATTTCCATATGTCTTAATATCAATTCCTGCCTTTTCAAAAGGTGTTTTGGGAATTTCATGAACTAAAAGAGGTTCTTTAACGTCAGCCTTTTGAAATTTCTCTGATACACCTCACACTCAGATACCTTTTTCTCAATACTTTTTAACATTCCTGACCAAAACCTCTCTCTTTTGTCCTATTTTTATTTTTCTCTATGCCAAAATGACATTCAGGAAGTATCATTTTTTTTAAAATAGAAGGTACAACAATTTTAGAGTCTCTGAAGACTAATCCACATTCAATAAACAGAAAATATATTTTAATTTAAAGTACTGTTTCACATTAGCAGGAACTTTTCAAATATGAACCTTTCTTACAATAATCATACACAATATTCAGTTCAGGCTTTGACTTAATAACAATTTTAAATTGAGCAATTCTACATTCATTTATAGGAAGTTCTTTAACTATATGAAAAACACATAAAATATCTAGATCATCATTTACCTTATCTTTAAAATATGCACTGAAAAGTGTATCTGCTAAATACATTTCAGTTCCTTTAACATAAACCATTTCAAATTGATATTTTTAATAATTTTAACAACAATCTCTGCAACCTAGAAAAAATATTACATGTAGGTTTATTTACAATACTGGTCAGTGTCTTATAATCAGTTTGTATGGTAAATCCTTTTAAATATACATATATATGATACTAAAAATTTTGGCTTGTGGCAAGCTGATAGCGGTTTTTTACCATTAGAAAGTATAATTATATATTTCTGTTTAAAAATTTTGTCAATATTGATCTAAATGTTTGAAATTATTGCAGTTTTAAAGCTTTATACAACTTTCGCAACACACAAAGCAATACTTTTAAAAGAATCAGTAAATGGCGAATCACATTAATTCAAAAAACCAAAATTTTTATAGCATTTGTATAGTTATATAAAAAAGGTCACTTTATCATAGGTGTTATATGTTTTAACAAACTTTTAGATAATTTGTAATTTGTTATAACAAATACACACATATACTAAACATGCACACACATGCAAGTGTTTCATGTTAAGTCTTGATTACCCAAATTACATTTTTGAACTTAAAAAAAACAGTAAATTAATGACTGTTTTAAGATACCCCTAAAGATGAAAACTGATGAAATGACATTTCATGTATAATATACATTTTTATTGCACATAACTGATTGATACCTCAGTTTTATTTTGTATGATTCTTTGTGGGTTAATCTTGTTTGGTACTAAGACATAATACAAAAAAATTAAGTAAAGATAAAATGTATTTTGTATTCATTATTAGAGGCAAGGCAATTTTATAGGATTCCTCTTCACTTGGTTTAACAACTCTATGTTCAACAGCCCTTTTCATTTTCTAGTTGAAAATAATCGTTTTTGTGGCTTTGCAGCTTTATTACCCGGGATACATTTATTTTCTGTTGTAAGAGACAGATTTTTCTTCCTAAGATTGGCTGATATTGTTGGTTGGATTGCTTTTATTGAATTTTCTACAATGTTTAATTCCTCTTCATTTGAAACAATGTCTAAGATTTCAAGAAATTTTTTTTAATTGTTCTTTTCTTTTCTGACAAAGTAAAGACATTTTAAACTTTTTTTTTTGTTTTTCTTTTTTGCATAGCTCTGTTATTATAATGTCAGTTTCTCTGGTTCTGGTTTCATTTCTTCATCAATGAGAAGGTCACTTTGTAGAGATTTAGGATTATTTATATTTTGAGCTTTCTGCCTGAACTATTGAAAATTTATGGCCACAGACTAAATGTATATGCTTGCACATATCCATTTTACACTTGCATCTAGACAGGTGCATGAATAATTATGGATACATGTGTTGTTGCAATCTGTACAAATGAGCTCGCAGCTGCAATTTGTATTAATTTCTTGAACAAGATAAGTTCCATGCAAGGATGATGATAGGACAATATATCTACTCCCATTTTCAATTATCATGGCAGTTGACAAGAAAAGGCTTGTTTTATGACGCTGTCAAAAATCTTTTAATTTTGAAGTTAATTTTCCCTTATTCATGACAATTAATCTATCAACTAGTTTGTCCCTTATAAACTTCATTAATGCATAAATTGTCTTGTCTAACCATTTTGCATTTCTTCCTTTCAAATAAATGTATTTTAATGTTTTGTGCATGCTTTCAACGTGCATATTTTGTATTTCAACCAGATTGTAAACGA
>BMAO01013103.1:69157-95026 GCA_019973975.1 Trichonephila clavata | reverse complement strand
TAATTTTGAACATTCATTTTCTCCTCATCTGGAAAAAAAAATAAATAACAGTTTTATTCATTGGTTGATACATTAAGACATATTCCCAAGTCATTTTTACAGGCAAAAGTATTCGACATTAGATCTCTGAAAAAACACTCGCATTATGTAAATATCTTCGGGACTTGAGAAGAAAGTTTTTGAAACGTACATTTCCATATTTTATTTCTCTAACGTGATTTGCTTTTGGATCTTTTTCTCTTTTTTTTAAAAAAAGTTTTCTTTATATTATTTTGAAGAACGACACTTTTTTTTTCTCTTCAATTTTTTTTTTTTTTAAATTTTTCCTGCTGTCTTCGGTGAAAAGGCGTAAGAAACGTTTTAAAACGCACGAAGCGCGGAAAGGCAAGATTATTTATATCTCACATCAACCGAAGCAAGGACTAAGTGCTTTTTAAAATGTCCTCGCTTCAGGTAAAAAGGGAATAAAAAGAGGGGAAAAAAGGGAAAAGAAATGAAAAAGAAATAACGAAAATACAAAGCGCGAAAAGCGTTTTACTTTAAAACATAAAATCTCTTTAGGAATGCTTTCGCACTAAAAATGTTAGTGAATGTTTCCTTCGTACTTTTATATTATATATATAAAAAAGAAAGCTCGTAATTTGTCTAGATTCTTACTCTCGGTCATTGTGTCTTGTTTTTACGACAAAGAACTCGAAAGCTTCGAAATAGTGAGGAATAAAAACAGAATTTCTTGAAATATGTATTTTAGCACATTCCATTGCTTTTTTCATACATCGGAAGGAGTTCATAAAAATAATACAAGTACGAGAGTTACTGGCGTCTTTGAAGGAGGAAGAAATTGATTGCATATTTGGATGAAATGAGTTTTTCAGAGAGCCTTTTTAAATTCCCATCAAGTATCAAAAGTATTTTGACACAAATGTAATTAGATATTGAATGGATTTTAAAAATGCATCTGCATAATTCAAACTGTAAAGTGCAAGTAAATACTTTCTCTCAATAGCGGAGTAAGTAATAAACTATATCAAATAAATATCAGGAAATTATATGTATTATCCAAACATATGTCAGTATGGAAGATTTATGTGTAACATTTCGTGGTTCAAAATGTACATTTTAATAATTCTTTCGGAAATATTTAAACCTATTTAAAATGTATTTAAGAATAAAGAGAGAGAAGGAGAAGTAGCAGTTTTTCTTATATTTTAAAGGTGAAAAAATATGTAATTTTATTAATTTTAAAATATATATTATTATCTATATCAGTCAAATAAAATTACTTTAGAGTTACAAATGAAAAAAGATAACAGTATGTGGATATATATTTATTATCATTCAAATTCATCAACGATTATTTTAATTCACTGAAATTTTTTTTGTGATACATATAATCTATATAAGAGCTAATATACGTATATATATACACATTGAGTATTAGACATGGACATTTCAATATGTAAATTTTTCATCGTTTAACAAACAATTTTTAAAATATTATAAAATATATAATTGTTATACACAAGAAAATAATTAAAAGATATATGACTATATGACATTTAAAGAATGTACGTTATGACTGATATGCATATTTGTGCAAAAGAAAATACAATTACTGATCACAATCAACTTTATTTATAGTATAATGAACCATTAATTATAATTATTCATAAATTAAAATAATATTTGATAAATATTAGAAACCACAATAAGCCATACTCTTCTTTAGAAGTAAAAGTTATTAACACACGAATAACAATTATGAAATTTATATGTTTCAAATATACGAATTTGTAAATTTGAAAATAATTGTAAATTTTCAAATTTAGAAACATTATTTTTTAATTTTTTGTATAATTTCAGAGTTTTTCGATGTTAAATCTTTATTTTTTTTCTGATGAAGTATATAAATTTCACATGAATAATTCATGCCTTCTCAATTACCTTGAAAATAAGTATTCCACTTAGTTGCTGAAAGTATTTCATTTGAAATGAGAATTAACATTGACGTTTAAAGCATATATGTTTAAAAAAGAAAATGTATTAAGATAAAATAAAAAGTAATATAATCATAAATACATTTTTAGAAAATTCTAACATATAAAACAGTTGTGTACCCTTAAGTTGAAATTTTCATAAATGTTTATTTCTTGTACTCTGTTTACCTTAAGTGGAATACCCGTGCTTCTTAAAAACCAAGTTTATAATAAATGTTGTTAAATTATTTACAGTGATTTTTAAAAATTCAGTTTCTTTTAATTTTAATAAATGTATCTCAATAAAAAAGGTATTCATGTAAATGATATATAATTCATCATGTATAACTTAAAGTATCATTCATGTGTTGTAAACTGCTGTCAGTAAAGTTTTACATCAGAAAATAAAAATAGACGTGCTTTAGGTACGCAGTCTAAATAATTCAGTATCCAAAACTGTGACTTACGGCAGAAAAAAACAGTTCTAATGTGGTTGGAAATTGATTCCGATTCAAAGTGCAGCTTTTAACGAGTACACCCAAGTGTGTACTACATTGTGTCACATTTCATTAGTCATAGAATCTTGAAAATGGAGACGATCCAGCCTCCTAGCAACATATGACGAAATTGTCTTAACGATGTGGCAGACGTAAGAATACAGAGCCCTTCGGATCCAAGGTTTAAAAATGTGGTTTTGCAATATCTGTAGCAAAGCTGCACTACGGAGGTTTCAAAGTTACAGTACAACCATGAATCGTAATTCCCCAGAGATGTAATGGTGCTGTCAAAAAATTATCTATGTGGACAACCGATGACTGGGATGTGTTTTTAATGGTACTTAAACAACAATACTCTATGTTCTTTGTCGTATAAGGAAGATATTACTTGCTATGTAAATTGTTTGTTTTCTTTGGAGCCATAACATGAGGATACACAATATTGGGATTACCATGTTGGAATATACAATTCTTGAGTCCATTGTCGTTCTTCAACAATATGGGAGAACATGTTAAGTCCTGTAAATGTATCTGATTATTGAATCAGTGCAAATGGCATAGATAATAGTCTCGCAAGTTGATATATATATATATATATATATAACAGATTTATCCTCTCAGTCATTGATTCCTTTGGTCAGTACGACTCCGCATAGTTGTGTTATATGTGGTCCTCCTATACATATACTTTTTCTGCCTGTATGATAGTTATTTTAAATCGCAATCAGTAATATCGCGATACTACAAAATTCTAGTCTTGGAAGGTCCTAATCGCATATTTGTTGCTTTCCATCACATGATGGTAGGAGTTCCTAATTTGATACACGAAAGTAACACAATCATTGCATATGTAATCAAAGTTTAAAAACAGCTTTCGATTCAAAAACCTAACTAGTAAAAATTACCCTTTTAAGCAGATTCCCATCTTTGTCTTTAAAATGCGCTGATATATGATGTTAATTGCATATAGGCAAGTTTTATTTGTTTGTTTTCTTGGTTCTTGTTACATTAATGATGAAATAAGTTAACAGTGAACTTTAATGCATCCACAATCGTACATGAAAATGTTTTCCGCATGCCTGAAAATAGTTCTGGAACTACTTTCTTCTAATTCTTTTTAAGTTATTTACCACTGTCTTATTTGAGAAACCATTAACATTACAAAACTTGTTGCTTTTAGAGAAAACGATTTAAAGTCATTTAGTTCCCATTTAATATAATGATGTAGTGATCGTAGATTAAATGGATGATGAAATGACTGAAACTTCTAAAAAAGCCTTAATATGTATTTATTTTAGTTTCGTTTTCTATTGCCGAACCATTAACAACCCGAGGATGTCATCGCCAATCACCGACCTTTCTTAATCCTCGGGTGACGTCATCAATCCATTCCTCTAATGATCATCAACGGAGCACTACGGAAATGGAAAATCCATAAATCCTGCCCTTTTAGTTCCAGCAATGGAATAGCTTTTTTTTGCCCTCCTTACCTTTTGTACTTTTCCTTTTGTTTCACCACTTCTCGGTAGAAGGAAGCATTGACCTATTACTGACTTCCGGCTACTATTATGCGGTTAGAAATCAGACGGATGCTTGCCTCATTTAGTGATTGAGACCCAAATATCGATAACTGGATAGACATAAACTATTAATGCGGTTGATTTTTTTCTAAGTAGTGAGTTTTCACATGTAAAACTTCTCCAGAAATAGACAATACTCCATTTAGTTTTAAGTTTGTAAGGCATCTCAATGTAGAGAATTATCTTTGTATGTGATCAGTGGTGTTTTTAGGGTTTTTACATTTAATTTATATATATATTATATATGAACATTACCCCATATTAATATACTATTCACATTCTGTCACAGGTTAAACTGAATTGAAAGAACTAGAACCAATTTGTTAAATGGGCTTAAAAATTCCACAAATTAATTGAGAATTTTAGAACATTTTTTATAACCCCAATTATTACCCATTCATAAATAAGGTAGTAATGGCCAATGAAGCAATGTTTTATATGGAAATTCACTCTTAATTTTATGGGAAGAAAAACCGGTGCATATAACTAGATTAATTGAAATAAAATGAGTCAAAATAATGAATTTAATAAAATAAAAATCGGATAATTAATAAACAATGTATTTAATTAAAATACAAGACATTATGCATTTAATTATAAGCAAAAATAACAATTGTTTCATGGTACAGATCATTTTTTCTAAGAATTACAACTCTATGAAGGAATTACAATATAAAAATGAATTAATTGTAGTTTAGATAAACAATCCAATTTAAAAATATAAATACAGAATTTTTATTTTGAAAATTAATATCATCTCATGTCACATACAGCCATAAGAACGTATTGCCCAGGGAAACCATAATTTAGTGCATATGAGAATGCCCATTATTACTATAATGTTCGATTTTATTGGACATACATCTTTTTCTTGTTTAAGTCGGTATGTGATTACCAGTGATGACTCAAACAACTTTAAACCAGTAATATTTGTCTCGAAGTAGTGTGAAGGATCACCATCTACTAAAATTGACTTATTTTATTGGTTTTAGTGTATGGGCAGCTCAGTTGTGAGACCTTCTTTACGACCGCCGGTCGTTCTATTTTTGCGTCCAGTGTAACACGTGTTACGTTTGCTTGCTCAAAGATATATATTTCTCCGACGAAGCGTTCCAAAAAAATCGTTTTTAATAAAAACACTTCGATGGTTGGGAGAAATATAGCTACTGCAGTTTGTGAGGACAGATTAAGTGTTTCAAGAATTTTTAGAATATTTCAGGATTTCAGATATGGTGTCTTTAAAAAGAAAAGTGAAAATGTGGGCACGAACGGAAAACTACTCCATGAACTAATAAAATTTTAGTGAGAAATAGAAAAATGAAACGCAGAAAGACTATCACACATAGTCCTTTGAAGGAAAATATTAGGTTATGGTGTTGAAATAAGTATCTCAATTGCATGAAAAAGGCTTATGGAAGATGGTTGTGAGTCAGCAAGAACGAGAAAAAAACAATTCATAAATCAAACAAATCAATAAAAATCGCATGGGCCAAAAATATCGACCATGGACTTTTAACGATTGGAAGGTGATTTTTAGTCATGAAACATAGATGCAAATCTTCCTTATACACATTTGTGCAGAGATACTAATCAAGTGTAGCAAGAAGAAGTGATAGCAAAGCTCTGCTACCAGATCATATTCAATGGACTCTAAAACACACTTCTAAGCAGTTGTTTTGAAATTTTTTCACAATAAATGTCACAAGAAGCTTAATTCCTTTTAAAGACCTGATGAATTCCATCAAATACGCAGAGATGTTACGCAGTAGACTGTTCCGTTCATGTAAACATTTGACGGAACATCTCAACATGACGTGGCCCCGTGTCACACTTTGTAATTATTCTAGATTTTTAGGCGGGAAAATAAAATAAAAGCGCTTGTTTGGGCCTGGAAATTCCCCAGAACTTAATCCTATTATATCTTATGGTATATTCTGAAGAATCATTTGTCTAAGAGGAATTGCACGAAAAAATAACTAATAAAAAGTGTTGTATTTATGTGGTTCCACCATAATGAAATCAAGAACATTTCGACTACACTAAAGGAATCAATGCTGAGACATCTTGAAAAGGCCAATTCTGCTACAGGAAGACATACTTCGTAATAATATAGAGATTTTTCATACTTAAGGTATGCCATGATTATACGCTAAGGGTAATGAAACAATCGTATTTTCCCATTTGTCCCATTTAAGTTTAACAGTATATTAGGTAATAACCCACCGCCCCATGATGTTTGGCGCATTGTCTGTATAAAAATGTATAAAACATAACTGAAAGAAGTTCTCCGTAGCATCATACTTGTTCGCTTTCATCGTTATAGGCCACTCTGTAGCAAGATTGATCTACTATTGACAATCTGCAAGAAAGCTATTTTGTTAGTAAGCGTATCGTAGCTAGCATCTAGGGAAAAAATATACATAGGCAAATCCTAGCATTTAGCGTATGGAACAGCAGAAGTTGACAAATTAGAGGAACAAGTAGTTACGTTAGATGTGTCAATGTTTTGCCTAGTCAAAGATAAGTTGATCTATGGTTCATCACTACAAAGTGGCTTCGGGGTGTTTGGTCGGGGATGTCTTAAGATTTTTTGAAGATCTTGATCCCTATGCAAAAATAGGTCCTGCCTTTGATCTTTAAAAATAAACAGTATATATCATGTGTTGCCTAATACTCGTTCAAACAGTAATTTGAAACAAACAAATGTACACGACTCACATATTCAAAACCCCTGGCACAAACCGGCTCAACTGATGGCTGCATTTCAAATAAATGAGTTTGACGATTGCTTTTGGTATTAGATATATGCCTAAACATGGAAGAAAATTATATAGTAATACTAGTTTTGTAGGTTGACATGCACTTTAAAATTTACTGTTTTTCGTAAAATATGTACGGGAATAATATTTGATCATTACAATTATGCGGATCAAGAGATTTTTGAGACATACGAGAATGAAGGGAGACCCCTCACCAAGGGCGAGGCCCATGCCCTTAGACGTCTTTGTTTTTGGTATCTCTTAGTGATGTCGTATTGCGAGGTTTACTTCTGGAGCCAGATTTCTGACTTAATTGAATCTCCCCCCATGGCCTATCTCTTCCACAGAGGCATAACTGTTGAGAAATTACAGATGTTAATCTTATGACACAAAAGTTCAGTCTGACAGAGATGAAACATGAGGCATCTCAACTGATTACTCGCATGACATTCTGCGTTTTTGTGACGTTTATAGATTTTTAATCATTCATTTACAGCGGCCAAATAATGATACACTTTTGAATGCATCTTTACAGAGCTTTTTATAAACAATTCACTTGAGAAAAGAGGGTTTTCTAGTTCCTTGCATGTGTGATTATTTTATAGTTCTAATATTGGTCTGATCTGTTTAATATGATATGTTTTACATATTCTATAAATTCGTTTCCTTTGTATGATGTTTCAATGTTGTATGTTGTTTCAAAAAGGTATTTGGTGTAAGTAAAAGTAAGAATAGTATGTGAGGTTTGCCAAAAAATTTGTGCTACTCTTTATTAAGGAGATACGCTCTATTGCTGTGTTTCCTGTACCAAGAAAGCTTAACTGCAAGAATGGATATGAAACCTCAGAAAGTAAATCTGGGCACCATAGAAACAGCTCAAATTAATGACTTTCTAAAATTTATTATAATCAGTTGAATGTTCAACATTTTTTCTGCAAGCAGTAATTTTATTAAAATATTTATTTTAATTTCTTTTCTTTGCTCCTAAACCTCACGATGAATCGTATCTCTTACACAGTAGAAATGAATATTTTACTGTACAAAAAGAAAATATCACCTTGAAATCTCACAAAGACATAATTATACGAAAAACAGTTTTCGTACAACTAAAAATTTAAGAAATGCTTAAGCAAATCAAACTTAAAATATCAAAATTAATTTAATTTTACTATTTTAAATCACATACGAGTTGAGAAAAAAATTACAAGATTACTTATTTATATCTGATGAATTAATTAATATTAAATGATAAAAATAAGCAATTAATGAGATCATTTAAAGATAAACTTATTCAAGTTTGTGGGTTGAGTTAAGAAGAACTGAGTGAAAAAAAGAGTATTAAAAGGAAGCATTTCTAATGGCTTAATAGTAAGTTCATTATTTTAATTTAATGGACTTACGATAAATATTTAAATCTTTTTAGCCCCTTTCATTATGTTTTTATTCACTTTTCTGACTTTTATGACAGAAAATGTTGAACAATGTGGATTAAATTTTAATATTCTTCATCATATATGTAGATAAAAGTGAAAGTAAAAAAAAAATTAATAATATAAATCTCTCAGAATTAAGTAGGTTATGTTTTTGAGGATTAAAAAAATTACTTATCATAACAGTTATCAATTGACTCAAATGCATACATTTTCGAGGGAAATATATTTAATATCAAAATTCATAAATACACGTAAAAAAAGAAAATCTCTCTGCATCAAGCATTTTCAAATACGTTAAATTTACATTAAAGTTTTATATATGTATATATATATATATACGTGTGTGTGTGTGTGTGTAGTCGACTCTAGATAGTTCAAAGTTGGAGGGACCAATGAAAATCTTGGAATTATCCAGAGGGTAGGAAAAAACTCCCAAAATAAATGTTATACATTATTAATATTATACAGAGGTTAAAAGTCCTGTATTAAAATAATACATCCAATGCATGCATACACAATCCTACGCATCTCTTCTTTAAAATAGCGGTTCATCCTTTCTCAGCACATGTGTAGAAATGCCACGTGTTAAACGAAAGATATGGGTGGCTAACAACAGGTGCGATTGGTCTATTGCCCACTTGAAGAAGGAAAGTAATAAAAGTGTCTTTTCATCTGTGGTACCGAGAAACACAGTAAAAGGGTAGCAGACAGATGGTCATCAAAGGTATTACGTTTCAGGGTAGACACGCAGAGACAATAAATAAATCGCACAACTTGTAAGATCATATTGTTTATTACAGAACTGTACAAGGTGGGTAGTGTTCGAATTATCTATAGTTTTATAAGATAGCTTCGAATTATCGCGTGTTGTAGTCTGGCAAGCCACAGATTGTACTTTGAAATACTGAGTGTACCAAAACGAATTTATTTCGAAATATCTAAGGACTGAGCATATACTTCGGATTATTGAGAGATTCGTATTATCGAAGGTTTGAATTATCGAGGGTCGACTGTATTAAAAAGGGAAAAAGTATGTAGAAGCGTTTCTCAAACTATGGGGTGCATCCCCCATGGGGAATTGATAACCTTACAAGGGGGGCACGAGCATATTGAAAAGTTGAAGACAAAAGATTACTTAAAATAATTATTTATTTACTAAGAGTAAACAAACAAAATTCATTCTGGCATAATAAAAAAATAAAATACACATTTGTTCTGATATAATACACTTATAAATGTATCAGTACAGCACAATGTATTTTATAATTTATTTAACATTTCTAAATTAAGAGCAAGTTTAAAAATTCTACTAACTCCACGGCCTGTCATATATAAAATTATATACAAAATTTAGCATGCATCTTGATAATTTGTGAACGGTTTATAATTAATCGCTAACTGCCTATTAAAAGTTACGTGATTCGCTCCTCAATGCCACCGTTTTCCATGTATTAAAGTGGGGGGGGGGGGAGAAAAGGAAAAAAATAAGCAAATTCTCAAAAATAAAGAAATCCTTCTCAAATAATGCCACGGTCATTTTATTTAATTCCAAATCTCGAAAAAATTACATTGATAGCAGTGCTCAGAAAAGATCATACTTCGGAAATACGTATTTATACGTACGGGCAATTAATACATTAGCTGAGAGAGACGCTTTTATACACTGGTAGCATTTAAGTGGTTAAAGTCGTATTGTAGCTTTAGCTTCAAAGTATATTATTATTGAATTCAATACATTGTTATTGTTAGAGGGGGGGGGCGAGATGAAAATTATGATTGAATATTAGGTCGCAAATACAAAAATCTTAGAAGCACGGCTATACAGAGATTATTTTAATTAGATGGGCATTTGGCTTTTTAAACAGGCAATATTTCAAAAAAGCATGCTTCTGCCTTAGCTGTATGGTTGCGGCTAGCTTCAATTCAGGCGATTCCAGGGGACAAGGTTGACTGTACTGTAGAATAATTCAGTCAAGCCCCGATTCAACTACAAATACCTGATATAACGGGTCTAATACTCGCTGAACATATCGGAACTCAAAGCTATCTATTCGGCGGGGTGTTGATGTCTGGGGAGAGGTGACTATATCTCAGATGTCATCTTGTCATTTCAGCCATATTCGTAGCTCACAACTTCTATATCTATTACTTTTAGCTATTATTTTGTTTATTTGAATTACAATAATTAAGTTTGATGGAAAAGTAAACTTATGCCATTTAAGCATATTTTACTAATTGAATCGTTTGTATTAGAGTAAAAATTATGCACCTTTATATATTAGTATTTTCGACTAATTCCATTGTTCTAATCAAATATGAATATTAATATAAATTTTGTTCGTACGCGATGTACAACGCTACTCTATAACGTTACATGTGTATTTACTTACAAGACAGGAGAGTTTATTTTATTTTATTCAGATATTAACTCCTTTAAATTTTTTGAGTGGTTAGAATTAAAAAAAAAAATTATTTTTCTTTAAGAAATAATTTTCCCAATCATTCATTCCGTTGAGTTAGATTTTTGTTTGTTTTTTTAAAATCAGAAATAGCACTTAGATCGTGTTTAAGTGTGGGCACTTGTAAGGAAGTAGAACCTTTTTTACTGCACTTACAGGAATTGTCCATTTTTTCCCCTGAAGATTGTTTTCATTTTTTTTAATGATACGAAGATAAAAATACGATGAAGAAAACGTCTTTTTGTATCCCCTCGGGAAACTTTGAAGGAGTCAGACAGATTAATAGAATTTTCAGCAATTGTTGAAAATGAAAAATAAGCAAAGAAAAGCGTAATTCAATCATTAAAAATATTGAAGGAAAAAAAGCAACCTGAAAAAGTTTAGTTAAAAATAACATAAAAATATTTTGATAGAAAAAATACTATTTTTTAGCTTTCTAAATTATAAATATTTTTAAACAAATGGCCTTTTGAAAAGGGGGTAATTTTTTTCTTTAACGTTCACTTAAATATTAAATACATTTTAATTTTAATGAATCTGTTTTTTTGCTTAGTTTACTATTGTTGCAGTACTTAATGCTTATGTGATTTAGATAAGCTTATTGGTAAATTCTTTTATCGTACACTTCTTTTTTCAAAAAGTTCTTTCAACAAGAATATTTTTTATAAACAAATGGCAAACTATGAAACAATAAAATCCTATCTATAAAGATTTGTAATATATACATTACTTTGCTTAATTATAGTATACACAAGCCTGAATTAAAATAAGATAAAATACTCAAAATCAATCTGTAGAAAGAAATTTAATTCCCCTGAAAATATATTATTCTAATGAAGTGCTTCCTAATCTTTTAGTATTTTTGACCTAACTTTCAAACATAATTTCCATCGCCCCCCCCATAAAATTATAGTTGAATGCATTAATAATGTACTTTGACGCTAAAGCTACAATCTGACCTAAACTAAACCTTACAAATCATCAAGATAAAAATTAATTTTTTAAAATGTTATTTTTAAATAATATATATTTTGTGTAAGTTATACTTTAAAATAATAATATTTTTAAGTAAGTTACTTTTTGTAATAGGATGAGTATGACGCTACTTTTTCTTTCTATATTTGTAAGTATATTGTGTCAGAGTAAAAGTATAGTTAATTTTTTATTATGTTAGTACATATATTTTGTTTTACTTCCTTTCATTAAGCAAACAATTTTTTTATTTTCGGTTTTTTCAATATAATCGCACCCTTCAGATTTTTTATAGTTATCATGGGTTATCCCGCACTCTAGGTAGTCGTGCCCCATAATTTGAGAATTGCTACTCTAATATGATATTTCGTTAGAATAACATGCTTTACGAATTTAAAATTTTAATAGTTTCATCAAAAACTCTTTTATTTAACAAGTTTTAATTTTTTTAGCCTAAATTGTTTTGAGTAGTTTAATATCCAAATAACGAAATAATGAACAAAACTAAATTATACAAATTCAGTTATAATTATCTTTATATGGTATGAACTAAAACTTGAAATGTACAATTATAATATTGATTTACTGAAATATATGATGTCTAATTTTTTCAAAGGTAAAATTATTAGATATTTCTTTGAAAAAACAAGGAGAGGGATATTGGAAATGATGTTTTGTGAAGTAACCTCGCCAATAAGTCTCTAAAAAAGGGAAGTGTAAATAAGATGATTTCAGAATTCAGGATATGTAAAAATATCAAGTGTATGGGATAACAAGTAGTGGAGCACGTTCTCCTTTATTTTGTAACCGAGTGATTTTTTTTATCATTTTCGTTATATGTGTTAATAAAAATTTTACTATACATTTTAAATTACAATAGTTATTATCGCAGATCATTCTCACCCTACAGCTGAGTCATGCGCTCATAGTTTACTACAAGCACATAGAATAATCCCTCTATATTGGTAATATTGTTGACCTGGACATGATCTGAGCTCCCAAACATATGGTTTTTGAATTAAACATCGTGAATTCATATTTCATGGCGTATATATTGTTCTTTTTCTGCCAAACTTCAAGCACTAACTTTATTATCAAATATGTCACTCATCATAAAGATGTTTCTAGGTATTTTATTTGGAATAGTCCTCGTCTGTGATTCGTCTTGCAATAATGTCATAAAAAAAATTTAAAAGAACCTTAGAGCTCTGTAAGGACATCAAAATGGTTGTGTCCTTTGCTTTTATATATAGCCATGCTGAACAGTTCGAAATTTAAAAGGCTGTTTTTTTAATAAGTCTGCAACCCTGTGATGTATTTTTTTTATCTCAGTCAATATTCTTAAATATCTTACAAAAGGGGAAAAAAATGAGATAAACACTGTTACTATCTCCGTCAATTATACGCCCAATTAGCCTATTTTTTATTTCCAAAGTTGGTATTTCTTACAATTCCTTAAAAACAGTTATTCAATATGTTTTTCAGGGTTCACAAGGTCGTGGGTCGTTCTGGTGGTCATTCTGGGCACAGAGTCATCCCAGGCTAACAAAATATTTAACTATGGGAAAACTGTTAAACTGTTACCAATGGCATTTTCATTATATTCCTATATGATACACTTTGTGGAAACAAAAATATATTTGTCACATATCTCCCTATTTTTAAGGAGTGACAAACGTTTCTTACAATCTTAAGGTACCTATTAGGAGTGAGTTCCTTATGCGATCACTTTGATCCAAAATATTTTCTATAAACAGGGTATATTTTTTTTCCTGTGAACGACTTAGTGGTTTTGAATGCAACATTGTGTGATTCATTAAGTTTTATTTTTAAATGTAAATTTACATATAATATGTAAAAAGAAATGGACATTTGTGATCCTTATTGGATGAAGCTGAAACTGAACCATTAAGGGAAGTATCTGAAGAAATGATGCGCATTAATCATGACAGCTAAAATAAATTTGAGATAGACGATGAACATCAAACATTCGAGTTGGAAGAAAAGTTTTCAAATACTGCCTAAAAATTCCCACCAAGGAAGAGGGGAAGTCACAATTGTACCAGAAGACACACTGCACCCTATCAAAAAGACATAAGCAAAACAAGTTTAGCATGATTTTTGTCGATCATCAAAGGTCAATCAAGGTAAAATAAATTTAACAAAATATGACAGTTTTGCCTGCAAATATCTTTCCTGTAATGCTAGCAAAAATTTATGTTGTCTGTGTCCTTTAGTGAAGTCACACACATTTGAAACTGTTAATTCGATTCGATAGTGTTTTTTCTCAAATTATCAAAGAAAAATTGAAAAGTCCTAAAGGTAGGTAAGTATATTTTCATTAGTTAAATTATTCAATAGAATTAAGATTTTTATCGTGTATAATAAAAATGATTATAAAAAACAGGATTGGGGTAACTGCGACACCCCACGTGAATACTAACATTAGTATTGTGTGCTCAAATGCTCCCGGGTTAAAAGCACTTAGTCTCTTCTTGGCCATGATATATTTTAAGTATATCTCAACAGATTCAATTCAACTCCTATTTAAATCTTTATGAGAGTAGTGCTGGTGGTGAGCCAAGTGTTTAACATCTTATTCTCTTTTATTCAGTGTTAAATAAAGCAGGGAAAAGTCGAAATATTGCAATTCTAGGCTCTTAAAATCAATTGATCACCTTATTTATTTTCAGTTTTTTTTCTAGGGAAGCTGATTTCATATTTTTTGCAACCACTTATTTCCGTTCGTAATTTATATTTTGCAATTTGCCCGTCTTTTTTGAAATTTTTGTTTATTTTATTTACCGGAAAAATACTACATAAAACGCTAACTTTTTACATAAAATATAAGATCGAAATTTAAGAATACGTGTTATACGCTGAGTTTAAAAATAATATCTTAAAAAAAAATAAATGATATAACAACAAGAAAGACTTCCACATAGATCAAAATACGTTTTATTTAAAAGAAATGACATACCTCGAACACTTAAAATGCTGTAGTTTTAGAAGTGTTATTAATTCAATGGCTTGGGATATAGTACCTCGAATAAATATCTTCAAAACAATAGAGAATTGCATATGCATTTTATCGTAAAAAAAGAGGTGCGCTTTATACTCCGAACATACCAACATACTAAAAAATGCATTCTGAAAGTATAGGTGGCGTTATATGACAGGGGCGCGTCATACACCCGATTTTACGTTTCTTATTTACAATCCCCTCATAATACGTGCGACAGACCGAAATTAACCCGTTAACGCCCAAATTATTTTAAAATAGAACTTTTTGAAAAATATTTTTAAATTACATTTTATATATCATGTATAAAGTAATTATGAAGTTGTATCCATTTTCCGTAATTAGCAGCTGAAATAATAGGTGATCTATAAATAGATTGCTGGGTGCTTATGGTAGTAAAAGACAAGTAACTTTCCTGTTGTTTTATATTAAAAAAATTACAAATTTAGGAGGGGAATGTAACTTTTGTGAATTTAAAAACCACTAATGAGATTTTAAAAAATATTATTTTACTGATCTAAACTTACTTTGTTGCAATTTTATACACCCAATTTGTAAAAGTTAAGTGTGATATAATGGAAAACATTTCGACAAAAGGTTACATTTAATTTTGTACAAAATGTAAGACCTTACATTTTTGAAATTGGCATCTTCTTTGGTTTTGTCTTTTTCCTATATAGCATGGTCTTTTCTATCTAAACGCAAAGAGTCTATTATGTTTGATCTTGATGACATCATCTGAGATTTTCCAATGCCTTTCTTAGAATTTGTTCCCCGTTTGAGGTACGCAACGGCAATATATTTTATATATCGAAGAAATATAAAAAGTATAAAATTTTTTATATTTTTTCCATGGGTACATACATTTCTACATTACGTGACTGATCTTTTACCGATGGAGTATTCATTTCATCATCAAAATACTCTTCGTCAGTTTAACTCATCCACATCAGGCGGTAAATCAACTATACCAGGCGGTAAAGCAACTATATCAGACTCTATTTCCTTAGAAAACATATATTCTAACGTTTCTTCGGCGGTGTGAAACACCTTACGCCGAGACATTCTGGAAGAAATGAAACGAAGGAAAAAGTGATATTAGTTACCACTAACGCCCAGGGATCTATTTATAGATCAGCATGTTTAAACTTACATTTTAATAATAAAAACAGTTATTTATCTAATATAAATAAGCTAGAATAATTAAAGAGATATTAAAAATTAAAAACTCAGAAAAAAGTATAACTTACTTTTAATTTTTTCCCCCTGTTCGATACAAAATCGAAAGCTGCACTTTGAAGCTTCAAAATGGCGAAAATCAGACGCTAGCTGCTGGACTGCTGTGAGAAAGAATGCTTCAAATCTCGTTTGGGGGTGTGGCCACATGTGAAGTAAACCAGACAATGACAATACGAAGTGATTAAAAGATATCGTTTTCACTGAGAGTTCTGAGTGTGAGGTGATCTATAAATAGATCACTGGGCTGTAACGGGTTAACAAATCAATTTTCAAATAAAAAACAAGCATGATTTAAAAAAAAATATTAAATTACTTTTATTCCTTCATAAATCAATATTTACATAATGCTTTTTTACAATGCATTCGCATATATTTTAATAATTTATTACGGCCGTTTGTAATACACAGTTGCTCTTATGCTTTTCTGAAATATACTCATATGTATTCCTTAAAAATTCTAATTAATACGTTCAACACAAACTTTTGAAATTCGAAAGGATAACAATGCGAGAATTCTAAAAATTATAATAAAGTCACGTAAACAATTTTTCCTTTTTGTTTCAGATCACAAATTAGATAAATATATACTTCTTTCAATTATATTTAAAAATAATTTACAATTTAAAAATATTTATAATTGATATTTTTTTCTTATGTAATTAATAGCTATTTTGTAATTTTTCATCTGATGAATGTTTATTGTTCAACCTAAATTTTATAATGTAAGAACTTCTCTCATAATTATTTAGTTTCTGAATAAATTCCTTTCTTTTTAGGAAAATAATCTAATTGAAATTTTTAAACATGAGATATTCAAGCGTTGTTTTGATAAAGATAGTCATTCCCATTGAAAAAAAAATATTGATTTCAAAGTTGTTTCTAAAAAGCTATTTTCTTTTTTACCTCAGTGCTTTGTAAGTGAGTTTCAATTCAAAAAGTAAATATATCACGTCGTTAGGGAAAACAAATGATCCTAAACCTTTTTAATCAAAAATATTTAATTAGATAAATTCAAATCTATCAAAGTACTTTAATTTTTCTTGCAAATGTTTATTTTATGTACGTTCTCGGTGGGGATTCTAAAATTAATTTTACGAAACAGACACTAAGTAAAGAAAATAATTTATCAGAAGAGCAAAAGAAAAGCAAAGAAACATGTTTTTTTTCTTCTTTGCAAGACACATTTGTCATTAATTCATTCTCTGACGAGTAGTATAATTAAAAGCAGCAGATATTTAATTTTAAACAGCCCGTTCAGAGACAAAACAATGCGTTCATTTAATAAAGGATTGCAGCCACTGAAAGAACAATAATTTATTTCACTTTTTCCTTCATCTAATTTTAATTGAAAAGTTTTCTTTTCTCATAATTCTAAATATTCTTCAAATTAACTTGTAGTTATTAAGTAACTTTAAGAAAGTCCTACACACGTGCCTCTGTTTTTGTAATAATTAAAAAAAAACTAATAAAATATTCAATTATTATCTTAAAAGGAAAAATTAATAGAATTTTAAGCACTTCAAAGACAGATACATATCTACATTAAAATTGAGGTAAGACACTCGGCCATTAAAATTTCCGTCTAGATCGTAACAATTAAATATTAAATTATTATTTCCAGTTTGTGTTTTCAAAGTGTAATAGATTTATCTGTTATTTAAAGCATTACGTACTTCAAAGTCTTCAATAATAGACACGTATATTAAAGAAAACTCAGTGTCATTAGAATTTACCCCTGGGGATGGATGTAGTTATAAATTAAATTGCTTCTCTGTTTTATTGTATATTTCCAATACTTTATAAATATATTCTATCAAAATCCTGTTATAAATTTCTTCGTTTAAGGCTTATTTTTTTCAAATAGGAGTATTTACTTCTTCTTAGGCGCCACAGCATGTTATAGGCAAAGACTATCTCACAAATTATTTATCATACTGGTTCTATCTGAAGCAATATGCCTAAATCTGTTTACTCCATTTATCTTTTAGTTTCTTCAACGTTATCCAACCACCTAGTTGGACATTTTCCTTTCTTTCATTTTCAATTCATTCTTAAAAAGTAATTTTTTTAGTTGGACGTAAGTCATTATATCTAAACATGTGACCCAACCATTTAATGCGGGATGATCTCGCTACAATGTTCGGTTCACCATATTAAAATATAAATTTCATAACAATATAGTATTCTCCAAACTCTATTATATTTTACTCATCCAAAGATCTCCCTCATGATTTTACTTTCAAAGATCAAAGCATGTCCGTTTTTTTTTTGAGGGTCCAACATTCACTTCCTTAAAGAGCCACTGATCTTATCAAATTTTTGCAAGATTTATTTTAATTTTTTCATGGATTAATTTTCATGTTAGCTGATTTATAGAGTCATAGAAACATCTATTATAGGCATAGACAACCTATTTTTATATCATTGCTGGTTGAAATCTTTGTCCCTTGACATTTAAATTGGTTCATAGTCTCAAAAATATAATTATTTAAATTTTGGGGGTATATATTCACAATTTTATTTAATACGATCCTAAACTTAGTTTCATCCTCATTGATGGTCAGTCAAATCTTCACTGAAACTTTCACGTAAGACAAATCTGTCGAAAACTGCTCATTTAGTGTGCTTAGAGATTACTATATCATCAGCAAAAAAGAATCTTTGAATTGTTCTCTGCAAAATAAACCTGCAAATATTTAATTCAGAGTCTTTTATGGCTTTATCCATCCCCAAATTAAACATTAGGCATGATAGTTCATCGCCTTGTAGCAGATATTTTTCAGTTAAAATTTCTTTAACAAATAGAAATACCCTTGATTATATAAAGTTTTGTTCTACTTTGTATTGACATTTTTGTAAAATATAAAAAAAAAATATCCTGAATAAATATAAAATATTCTAGTCTATATGTGCACTTCCACGGCGTTCTAATTCGTTTAATTTTTGCACTATTATGTGCCATGCTATATATATATATATATAATACAAATACACACATATATACTATATATATATGTGTGTGGGCTTAATTTTTATACTATAAAGATAGTTAAATGTTATGTTTCTTTAATTTAGTTTTACACAAAAGCAATTTTTAAACTTTATTTTATATTTTTATTTCAGCTTAGTAAGAATAACAAAGTGAAGGAGAAGGCAGTTGCCTTAAGCTTTATTTAACCTTAAATTCTATAACGAACCTCCTCTCCTGTTGATGTTGATTAGATGAAAGAAGGGACATCTCTTCGTAAAAATCAGCTGGATTATTTATATTAATACTAACTTTTATTGTAGATAATGGGGAGTGAGTCAGTTTTAAACTATTTTAATTAAGAATGCTAGAGATACTTATCTACTAACGTAGTTACTCGGTTCAATTCATTGAAAATCAAAATGCTTCTAATCCAATTTCTGGATACACGAGCATTTTAAACACAAATTTGGTAATCGTGATTTTAATAAATATCAACACGTCTCTAATTGGTATCATCCTCCATTAACTTGATTCTCTTAGCTTTAAATAGTAATATACATTTACAGAAATCGCTGTTATTTTACAGAAAGATACTCTCAAGTAAAAAAAAAAATCAATGAAAATAGTTTCCACAAGAGAATAAGTACACTTTATAAACCGTAGTCATTCTAAACAAAATTTTATGTATTTGATCAAAAAATCTAATTCTTGCAAGTAAAATCCCATATAACTAAACAGTATTTCTAAACGTGTCTAAATGTAAAGTTTCCGTTTCTATATTTTTAATATGATAATTAGTAAGTTTAATTTGGTAATTTTTTATAAAAGTTTCTTAGAGAAAAATTTATATTTTTTCTCTAAGAAACAATTAAGTTACAAGAAGGAAATTTATTTAAAAATTCGTTAACTGATTGACATATGACACTACTTGCTAAAGAAGAAAATTTGAGTACATACTTGTAATAAACTTGTGTAATTTAAAATATATTTATTAAAAATAATTAGAAATTTTCAAGGAATTGCATAACTCAGTTACATTTATGGAAAAATACAAGAATTATTTCTATTATCATTAAAAATTGTTCGGAAATATCTGTATATTGAATAAATATATAAATATTTGTTTTTTTTTAATCAGTGCCCCCGTTAAATTATTAACGTTTTGATTTTTATTCATTTGATAAGTTTTCATTAATGGAACATTTCTAGATATAAGTGCTTTGACTTCTGTTTTTCCTAAAGTTTTATTCCTTATTTTTGATTCTCTCAGAAACATTGTAGCTTATCTTTGTGGCGGAGTAATTCATATTACCACTTAAGGAATTCGTTAAGATTTTAAACACTTTTCCAATCTTATTTCATTCACTTCTGTTATTTAGGATTCAGTATTCTTATAGATCTTATTGAAAATTTGCAAATAAAAAGTTTTATTCAAATCTTCTGATTAAGAATGCAAACATTCAGGGGTTATGTTTTAAAGATTAAAATTAGTGTTATAACTTCAAGACTTAAACAATCATTAAAAAGTCCTTCTAGATTATTTAAACATTTTTCCTGATGCACACTTTTGATTAACCAAATTTGGCTCTAGAGAGATAAAGACTTTGCTGAGGGTTTAAAAATATCTGTTTCCTTTTTTATATACATTTTTAATATGAGTATTTTCTGTTAATGTAGAAATGAAAAAATAAGTCCATGTATTTACAAAAAAAAGAACAATATACTTCAAATCATATTTTATGAAATACTTTGCGGCTTTTCAATTGAATTCATTTTGAAAGATTCCCTGCTATGAAGAGGTAATTTGTTTTGAGTTGTCAAATCAATTTTGCTTTGTGATGAAATAATAGCAATTTTTATGATTATTATTTTCAACCTAATTCTTTGAAGCACAATTTTATTTATATATATCTATGTATATAAATATAGACTTTTTTGCTAAGTGTTAATAAATTGGTTTAATGGAAATCTACAATATATAAATTAGAATCAATAAAAATGTTTTAAATACTTGTATACTCTAAATTTTCCCCTCTAAATTTGTAAAATAACACTATAGCTTAAACTTGAACATAATATATCATCATACATTTGTTTATCATACAATTATTATTTAATTACTTTTGAAATATCTCGTGATTTTTTTAAAAAATTTTTTTATCAGCTAATACATTATTAATGTAAACTTACTCCAAGAAAATGCTCTATAAATAGTTTGTCTCTCGCTGATATTTATATAATTGAATTTTAAAAATATTTCAAATCTGAAAGGTTACTTTATTAAAAAGAAAATTTTGATAGTAGTGCTTTTTATCAATATTATATTGATTACAAAACTAAGATGAGTGAAACCCCATATATTTATCATAGGAACAAAAACCATTTTTCAAAAAAATGGATTCTAACTTAATGCAAAAAAAAAACGTCGACAAATCTGTAAATTACTTTTACGAGGATCGATAGAAAGTATTACACGATTTCTCCATTTTGATCGACAAGGAAAAGCTTTTTTTTTTTTTGACGTTGCTCTAAAGCTTACTTTGTCTATAAAAATAATAATAAAACAATCATGGGATGTAATTATGTAGGCATTTTACATTAAAAAAAATTAATTCTGAAGATTTTACGATTGCACAAGGTATCTGTAATTTAATAGCAGAAAGTTGAACTATTCTTATTTTTTTTATTATTAAACAATCGATTTGATTTGAGAGTAATATTTTTTTCGCATTCATTTTAATAATATAATAAAATGCCAACTGTTAATTCCACAGCATGCTAGCATAAAAGAAAATCATTATTTTTGCTCAAATTGTATAATTTGGATAAGAAAATAATTTTTATTGAATGAAGTTAAGCTAATCTTAAGTAAAAATATTTAAATATATATATAAAGAAAACTCCATTTGGTACAGATAAAAGAATATAATAATTATTAAAAGATAAATAGAAAAAAATGTTGGAACAATGTTTATCTGAAATACATAAATGTAAAAAAATGATAATGAAATTCTTAAAATATTTTCTTATGCTATAAGGTTTTAAGAAAGTTTGTAATTCAGTTCATTTTCTAGAATTACTTGCAACTGTATTAGATTTTTTCAAGTATTTTTTTACAAGAAAGGTTTGAAAAAGGGGAAAAATACATTTATCTCACGCATCAAAAACACATAATTTCCTTTGTTGTGAAAGTATTGATAAAATTCAAAATAAAACATCATTGTGATTAATCTAGAAGAGTTAAAAGAAACCCGGAATTTTTTAAGGTACGCGTGCAAGCATGTAAATTGGTTATTCTTTTTAAAAATAATATTTGTCATTTTGTGTTTTAAATTAAATCATAGCACAAAAATAGGCTTCTTTTTTTCTCAAGATTAAAATTTAACTTTTTTCATTTAATTGCATTTTTCTTCACTCTGAGTTTGAATTCAAATCTGTTCCACTTGGTTTGATTAATGGTATTAATTGGCTACAAGATCCAATTTAAAAGTGTATTGTAAATCCGTTGCACGCATCCATGTGAAGAAACAATAATTTTTTCCAGCCAAAATATGATGAATGAACAGATAAAACAACATTCTGAAGTGAGAATCCCGAAAGAAAACTACGCTACTTTGATGCGTGTAAAAAGCAAACCGTAACTTTATACATCGCTGAAACGTAATTAAGTTTCTTACAAGGTTAATATTTAATTGTGCCAGAATTTTTTTATTCTTATTATTTAATCATTTATAAAGCACATATTTTTGTCGTTTTTTTTCAGAAATTTCTGTAAAATATTTGGCAAATGATAAATCCCGCTTTTGGGAATTCAAAACTAAATTTTGAAAGATTGGTTTTAGAATTATTTACGTATAATTAGTGATCTATGTGTGCATCCAAACTCATGTATCTTAAAATTAATTTTATAATAGTCTTTTAAATAACAACACTATTGTTTTTTTATTTTAACAATTTTGAATGATTCATTGAAGTCTCAAAAAAAAAAGCTGATATCATTTTCATGCACTGTTGCTGATGAAATTTAGTTTCAAATTTATTTGAGAATATAAATCTATACCATATTTGTATTATATTTAGATTTATTCTGTAATAGTCGACTTTGAGCTAATTTTATCATATAATTTGATTTTAAAAATTACATATTCTTCAGTCAAGTAAATACAAAATTTATATTGCACATTCTAATATCAAAAGATTTTCAATATAATACTGTATTTAAAGAAAATTAAGGAAATTTATGAAATTCTTGTTTATTTTTGGTATTTTTATTGTTGTGATTTAGATTTACATAAGATTGCGAAGAATACACTAACTTTATTTTGAATAAATTTGTGACATATTATAATTGCTAAAAATTTGTAATCTAAGTAGAAAGAAAAAAACAGCATATTTCCTATTGTTTTAAATACAAATAAAATGAATAAGTGTTTAATTTATGAAAATTAATTTATGAAAAATATTTTTTCTATCTTAAGTGGGGTGTTTTTAATAAATTCACATTTTTTTGTTTATATTTCATTACATTTAATTTTAAAATTTAAATAAAAGATGTTAGCTTGCTAATGTTAATGTTTTTTTTAAAGAAAAAGATTTCAGAAATATAAATAGAGGGACTATCAATAGTAATAGATCAGAAAAATGAGTCTGTAAAAAAATGGCATTTTTAAAGTGCTGGAAAATGCTTTGAATTGAAGAATGACAACAAGTTAATTTAAGAATTTATAAAGTTTTAATATTTTAAATGAAATGTGGAGTAGTAAATTATTTTCATTGCAGCAATCGAATACTAAACGTAATTATATTAAAATAGATAATTTCTATTAGTTAATGTATAAATTTTTTGCATGATTTATGCAATTTTAAGAAAATATTCATAATGTAATTCGACAAAATGTATATTAAAGTTTGGGCGATAAAATAGTTTAAAAATAAAATCAGAAAATATAAATCTCAATAAAAAATATGAAATGTATATTGAAAAATGCAGTAATATACTTTAAACAATTTTATACATTTATAATTTAATTTTCTACAGAAAAATGACAAAGTGATACAAAACTCTAAGTATTAATATAATCAATTTTTCGTAAAAATTATTTCTATTTTAATAAAATATCATTGAAAAATCGTAATTCTCCTAAAAATAAGTAATACATAGTATTCATAGATCACTAAGCGATACAATATCGTTCTTATATGTTTGAAAATATCACACAAAAATTCAGGATAGTTTATAGATAACTATTCCTTTATTATGAATGACTAAAATTTACTTCAAACATTAATATATTTTGAATGAATAAAAAAATAATTTAGAAAGCTACATAATTTTTATAAGGATAATTTCTTACAAAAACTGATATATAAATTTTTGAAAATAAAATTGGACTACATATTTTGGATGCTAAAGCAGATTTAAGTAATCTTCATTGATTTAATTTATTTGAGAAGAAAAGGAGAAGTGAGAATGTGACACCTAATTTTACATGATTAATATTCTCTTTGAAGACTGTAATTGAATTACTTACGGAAACAGGAAATTAATGTTTTACTCCTTGGAATCTGCGTTATTTGTCACACGTTTAGATAAAAGATTTCCAAACGTTTTTTACTCAGTTTTATTTCATGAGGTCATAAATCTTTTCGAAGAAATAACAACTAAAACAATCCTTCATAGAAAAAGGTGCAGTTACTTTATTTTTACTGCAATTTAATGAAAGATAAATTTCTCATTAGTTAGATAATGCATATTCTTTTTTGTTTCATTTTGTTTTAAGCATTAACGCATCTGCTCTTTGCTTATGGCGTATGAAAAATAATTTGTCTGATGTAAGAAGAGAGATAAAGCAACGCTTTATTTCTGCATTTTCATGAACTAAAATACTTCATGAACTGGTGTATACTAATGTATTATTTAAATTCTACATTCCTGAAGGCTTAATCGGATTACACTCTGTTTTAAAGATTTTATCTAGTATTTTTCCATCTTTTGAGAATTATAAATAAAAATAATACAAAAAATGTGTGCATTGACTAAAAGTTAAAAATGGTATCACATTATTTGTGCGCATAATCTTCTAATAAATACAAGGTTAAGATAAACAGGAAGTTGATCCTCACGAAATCCTTGCTTTATCTTCTAATTCTTTTCGAGTTAATTGTAAGTAAATGCAGGAATAAATACACGAGTGAAAAATAATTAACAATTCTATAAAATGTATTAAGTCAGAGTAGTTATCATAAAAGTAGCGAGATATTTTGTTTTATATAATTAATTTTTTTTATTAAATCTACATAAAGTTTATAGTTAAAACACGTGCAAGATTATAAATATTTCATTATTAACTGTTCTTTTTCCTCCAAAAGCTTAATTTTTTTATGAAATAAGGCCTGTGTGTTTCCTGATTATAAATAAATATTGTTACTTGAACATTTCTTTTATAAAAATAGCAAACATGGTGCAAGTAAAACACGATGTAAGAATTTTATATTGAAATGAATAATTTGTCTTTATTTTATTTCCAGCTGAAAACATATTGTAGTTAGAAATATTGTTTGAACAAGAGGGGAGAATATCCCAATAACAATGTTGAAATGGTCGGAGGACTACAAGACATGTAAAGTTGGACAATTAAAAAACAAGAAATATCTAGAAAAGTTAAAGGCGATTGCTAGAAGACTTATCTAGAAGCCTCAGAACATACTTTACTCACTAGGCATAGAAACTGTAGTGATTACAGTTTGAAGTTAGAAACTGATAGAATTAGTGTTCTTTGTATTTGCCTCAAGTGATACTGTGGGTACGAATTTGGTTTGGATACTACGTTTGTGTACTATAACTCTTGCTGTTTCTGCACATGCGTATTCTTCGTGCTCTATTAACACGCGCGAGTTACATGTCGCAAAGCGTTACATGTACAAAGCGTTTAATTACATGTTGACATATGACATAAAATGC
>BMAO01013103.1:0-47296 GCA_019973975.1 Trichonephila clavata | reverse complement strand
TCTTTCCCTCACGGGAATTTCGAGAAGATTTTGAATAATTTCTCAATTGTACTGCAATTACTCCTTTACAAAAGTATAAAGATTTAACACATTCTTTAGAAAAATATGTTCAAATTGGTCTATCTAAAGACTCCCATTAACCAAACAAACCTACTACGCGAATATTTTTATTTTTGATAACTACAATTAGAGTTCTTCCTGCATAACTCAAGAATCATTCATTAAAACTTTTAAAATTGCTTTCCATTTTCATGATTAACCCTCATTTTAGCAAAATGCTGATTTGGAAATATTCAAATACTTTTAAACTGTACAATTCTTATTTGATTTAAAAAACTTTTTTTTCCATAACAGGGGTTCAATTTCCGTCAAAATATGGAAACCAGAATTTAATTGATTAGAAATATAACCGTTAGAAATTATTTTTAAGTAAAATTTGTCCTTTAAATGTGGTCCATATTCATTGTTAGACTCGCTAAATACTTCATTTTATAATAAATTACTTTCCCTATTTCTTGTATTAATATTTTTTTCGAACATTAATAAGCATTTCTATTATGCATGATATAAACTCATACATGATCGACATTTTTTAAATTTTATATTAAACTTTCTATATTTGTCATGCAGGATGCTGATGTCCAGCCATGTAAAATAAACTAGATTTAACTGGATATTTTAATAATAAATGTTTTAGTGTTACTGATCAAATAAAGAAAAGAGGAAGATCTATACAGCAAATCATTTAAACTATACTTTATAATTTGGGAATAAGAATTTTTTTTAAACTACTGTTTCATCACAAATAGCTTAAATTTATGTTTATATTATGAAATAAGTGAAGTCCAGATTAAGGATTTCAAAGCAAGAAACAGTAGAAAAAAGAATTTCAGATAGAAACATTTAAGAAAAACTATATCTAAAGGAACTTCTTGCTCACATAATTTATTTCTATCTTTTCGTTTAAAATACGTTGAAGCATATAATATAAACGTTTCTACCTGCTTAATCTTATGAAGATGCTTCAATAATTCGAATTTTTATTTCACAAGCAGTAATTCGTAGGTAACATAATTACTGTTTTTTTTTTTTTTTTAAATTCTATTTGTCTTTATGTGGTTCAAAAGAAACAAGACGAAAAAGTATGGTTTTTTTTTATCACATATTTCTTTTTCTCTTTTTTTCTTTACTTTTAAATTTACTACATTTTTTTTTTCCAAACTCATCCACTTGTTTTGAATAGATGTTTTAAATTTGTTTCCTAGACCTATATATGCATGTGCAGTATTTCTTAACAGACAAATAAAATTGATGAATGTATATTTAAATAATATACTGGATTAAAAGAATATCGAGCCAAAGATTGTTTTTGCTATTGCCTGCCTGCTAAAAGTAAATGGTGATTGCATCCATTGTGAGAGCTAATTGGATCTATTCTTAAAATTAATTCTGAAATCTTCTGAAATGCGTTTTTAATGTAACTTTGTGTAAGACATATACAGGGTGTACAGCCTTAATGTGACCCAATAGCTTATTCCCGAACCGTTTGGTTTAGATATGCACTTCCAATTTGATAAATGTTTTAAAAAAGGTAGGGAATGTTTTTACGTGCTTTTCGAACCAAAAATCCCAATTATAAAAAAATAAAAAATAAACAAATTTTATACGGTCTCCAGGTCCTATCACTTGTATTTAGGAAAATATACTGTACATAAAAACAAAGTAAACATAAAAAGATTCATTTTATTGCAATAAAAACTGGCCGAGTTATGTCTACATAAATTTGAAGCATCTGAATTGCTCAGAAAAGGGGGTTGTATAAAAATTAAGTTTAGAGAACAGTAATTCACTATCTACAGAAAGAGGGGGGAAAAAGAAAAAAACATCATAGAAAAATTAAAACATCGTAGTAAACATCATAGATTGACAATTTGTACTGCTGTATGGCAAACAATAAAAATTAAATTAAAGAAATACAACTAGTACCGAAAATATTAAAACAGCTTTTTTTAAAAAATAGCAGCAAAATAATACAGGATTTACCATTCAAATAATAGCGTAATGTGGAATGAGGCGCCAATCATGAATCAGGGGCTTTGTTATATCAGAATGATCAAATTAACTTAAATAATGGTGAAGGCACGAGGCACGGAATACGTCTATTGCAACTCCGAGTTTTATACAAGCGCTGAAAAGCACAGGCAATTGTGCAATAAGAGGGATGCCTTCGAGTGGGAAATTTAATGGCATACAATCTTGCCGCCTCTCTCTTATTTCGACTACTTTGTCCATAAAACAGTATCATTTCGCAGTATTCTTCATTTGTATACATCTCGTTCTCTTGTACTAGGATTCGTAATATTAGAATACGACTGTATGCAATTGCAAGCGAATACACAACAGATTTTTAACGTTCGTCATGATCAGCGAAAACGCAGCAAATCAGACTGAAGCCGCAGCATATAAGTCTATTTTTGGAACTAATTTTGAAATGTTTTCTTCGTTCAAAATATTTTATTTTTTCTATATTTTACGCGTACACAGAAAGAATTTTAGTTCTTACGTATTCAATTATTGTATTATTAACGCATGCTTTTAAATTTAAAAACGATTTACATAAAATGACGTGCAAGAGTGAAAATTTCCAGGCACAATTTTAACTAATTTCACTTTGGAGACGGCCCTTTACTAACTTCTTGAAATAGCCGAGAAAATGTGTATAATGTATGATTTTCAAAGTTCATAACTCGGCCAGTTTTTATCGTAATAAATTGAAACTTTTTGTGTTTACTTTGTTTTTGTGTACTGCATATTTTCTTAAATATAAGTGATACGACCTGGGGACCGTATAAAAATTAGTTTTTGTAATTTTTTTCTAAATGGGTTTTTTGGTTCGAAAAACACGTAAAAACATTCTTTACCTGTTTTAAAACATTTTTCAAATTGGAAGTGCATATCTAAACCGATTGGTTCGGGATTTATCCATTGGGTCACTTTAAGGCTGGTATATCAATTAATGCTCTAATTAAATTTATACAATATTATAATCACTTAAAACTCTGTAAAGCATAAATCATTTAAAAACTAATTTATGTTAAATTTAAAATACTCCTTACAGTAATTCAAAAGTACTGAGTTCGAATTCTAAAATTAGCAACACACTTAAGCTTCCTTTTTGTTGTAAGATACTAAATTTATCCACCATTTATTTTATTTCATATTAATTGTATACAAACACATTCACCATATACGTACAAATGTGTTTGTACGCATACACACACGCATGCATTCACTTTATATCTATTTATTTATATGTTTGTGTGCGCGTGTGTGTGTTTGTACACATACATACACACATATATACATCGTATATATACATATGTGTGTGCATACATGCATACACTGCTGGTCAAACATAATGCAACAACCTGAAGGGATCATGGAAACCATGTGAAATTTACATCATGGGTTGTTGGAGATGAAATATGCAAATCATTAGCTTTATAGTGTGGAGGCACCACGCTATATAAGGGAAGAACAATTTGGTGATTTGAAGTACGGTAAGTTTTTAGGCGTTTTTTTTTTTGTAAGTGGTTTATTTAGGCCTCGTCGAAGAAATCGGAAGTCTTTTGACAAAGTTTTTGAAACCTATCGAGGAAAAATGGTAGCGTTTAGGAATTGCAAATAATCTTTCAGAGAAATCATCAACGTGTTGGACGAATCTAAGCAACTGTGATGCGGATCTTTCATAAATGGATACAGGAAGAAACAATGGACCGATGGAGCCGACCTTGTTGCTCCACGGGCCCGTAGTAACAGGCAGATTGTGCAGATGGCAATGATGGATCGCGTAGCCACATCAGGATGATGATGATGAATGCCCAGAGGAACCGAGCTCACCCGAAGAGGGTTTAGAGCTACAACCGATCCCTCGGGAGACAACCACCCTCACATCCAGTTTTTATTGTAAAAAAAATCAAATCAAAGTTTACACTTTAAACAATTCCAACTTTTTTAAAAATACAAAAGAAATAATAAAAATAAACAAAACAAATGCACCATAAAGACAAAAAAAAGACAGAAAACAGGAAGCATAAATAATTACTTTAAAAAAAAAATAGTTTCGTTCGAATCAAATTTTCAGTTGATGACACACCACTTCCTAATGATATTTTCCCGCCATTTGGTTCTTCAGTTTTCAGAAAAAGGAAATGATTCATCAAAAGGAGGATTACTTTTTTTTCCGGATCTCCTCCTACATTTTTTTTAAAGTAACATAAAAGAAGAAAGCAGCAGTTAAAAATAAATAAATAAAGAGAGAAAAGAGGGGGGGGGATAGATCAGGAACCATAACACAGCAATGGTGCGATGAAAGGGGGATATGGACAACAGAATGTAAAAACACTGTGTTTAGTTACGAATCCCGCTTCAGCCAGCAGCATCACGATGGCCGAATTCGAGTTTGGAGACACCGTGGTGATTGGCTGTCAAAATGTTGCATCATGCATCGCCACCCTGGTCCTGTACCCGGTATAATGGTTCGGCGTGGTATTGGATCTCACTGCCGTAACCCTCTAGCATACATTGTTGGTATACTGAACAGCCAGCGCAACATCTATGAGGTGATGGAGCCTGTGGTCCTCATATACATCCAGAGCTTTCCATCAGCCATACCCCAAACGGATTATGTGCGTGCACACATGACGCACAATGTTCAAAAGTTCTTCACCTATCAGATCAAATTGATTCCTTGGACTGCTTATTCTCCCGATCTATCGCCAATCGAAAGCGTGTGATGCATGCCTACAAAACGACTCACCCCGGATACATCACCCGCGGCAGCACCAGATCAGCTTTAGGAATATGAGGAGGCGTCATGGACTGCTTTACCCTAAGGATACATCCAAAGCCTCTTTGATTCTATGCCGAGGTGTGTGGCAGCGGTTTTAGCGAACAATGGTGGCTACACTAACTACTGATTTTATCATCATCTACACCTCACGAGAGGCTGTACATTTAATTGCTTAATCTGTGTTATCTGCCAAATAAATTTCGCTGTGATATCTCAGGTTTTTCTTGGTGTGGCATTTTGTGTCACCAGCAGTGTTCTTTAAATATCTTCCTTTTTTCCCAAACGTTAAAATCTCTAGGTAAGTTCTGTACATAAATATTATATATTTGGTTTGGTTGGTAAATGCTTTTAAATGTAAATCATAATTTCACTAAAAGTGATAGTTATAATGGAAAAAATATATTCTTAGCATGTACACCTGCAATTTTGTGTTATATCTCAATCAAACCGTTAAACGAAAAAGTATATTTCAATTCAAAAGTAAAACATTTATTAACGAGAATAGAAAGAAATATGATATATTATATTCTACTTTAATATTAAGTACTTTTTAAATACTTATTTTAGTAATATTTTTTTTAAAGTTTTGAACTCAACTTAAATATAAAGAAATATGACGGACTTTCTGTTTTTTATGTGGATGAACTGAATCTAAGGAAACTTGGATAATGTATGAATTTTCAATCAATCATCTTCAGCACTTGAGGGTATCACTAATACGACAGCGTACACTTGAAGAAACAATAAAACTACACGAAGTTTGGCATGGGAGGAGATGACAAGATCACGAATATCTTTTGAAAAACGATTCATCATGCATGTGTCTTAGCTGACTGTATTCCGAGAAAGTTAGACAAATTTCGTTTTACTGCTCGTTGCACTATGAAGAAATATTTCTTCCTATAAATGGCAGGCTTTAAAACCCAAAATGTTTTAAAAACATCATGCTTCAAAATGATATTTTTTTTTTAATTAATTAAAAAATTTTAAAAAAATATTCATATATTGAAGGGAGTTTTTAAAATATATTACAACAGCCATGAAATTGTTAAAAAATATATGTGATGTGCTTTATCATCTAAATTAACTAAAATTATCAAACGGTGTTTCATTTAATACCAGCCATCAAAAGAAATGTGATTATCTTAATATATAATCAAAACTTTAAGGATAATAACATTTATAGGATACAAAACATAAACAAAAGAATATGCGTCATCAGCGTTCTAATTTTGATTTTCTAAGTGACTATTTAGGGCATTAGATTCGAAAGCAAATACACTAGAAATTTACATTTGCACATTTTTTTTTTCATAGCTGCTTATTAGATCTTCATGGGCTTTTAAAATGTAAAATTTCCTTATATCTTAATAAAATTTAGTAACGTGTGTGTGTGTGCAAATAAATTTATATATTTATACACGATGCAAAATTTTGTTAGTATTACTTGTATATATATATGTGTGTGTGTGTGTGTTCTAAAGTTTTAAGGGGACACGGTACGATTCAATTGACGAAAATCAGTCAAAAATTTTTTAAAAAATTGCCTAAATTATTTCTTATACATTTCTCTATTATCTCACAAAATTTCAGAGCTCTAAATTAAAAAAAATCCAAAGTTATGATAACTAATATGCTCGTCAGAATTTACATTCTGACATCATTTTGCTCTAGCAGATGCACTTTTCATTTTCTAGCCAATTTAATTAATTCTAACACAGTTAAGCAGTTTTAAAATAAAGTGAAGATATTGTAATCCATTCAAATTGTTTGTTTACATTTGCTGAGCTATACTGCGTTCTTTATTCTGCTAATTTTTATTTCATATTTTGAAATATTTAGTTTCGGTTTACAAAAAAGTATTTTTCAAGACTAATTATTTTATCGTTATCAGTTTAACAGTTTTTTTTTATATATATAAACGTATTCTAATACAGCATTTTAATAGTTAAACATGCCTCGCACGATGAGGAAAAACAAAGCAAGTAAATTGAGTATTCAAAAGCGATGGTGCACTGAAACAAAAACTGAAAGCAATATGGACATTTCAGAGCACAATTCAAATGTTGCTCAGCATTCAAGTGGTGATAGCATTTTAAAAAATGAAAGAGTTTCTATGCAAGAAAAAAGTGTACTAGAACAAGAAAATGTTGCTTATACCTATGGTGGACCAAGTTATATAATTGTTGACAAAAATGCCTTGTGTGATATTTTCAAGTATACTTTTTGTGGTAGCTGCAACCAGTCAACTTTAAAACTTGAATTTTGACATAAATATGGGTTTTCTCATCAATTGAAACTGGCATGCAAAACATGTTCTGAGCAAAAAATGGAATGCTTTACATCTTCAAGACTTGGAAAAAAATCAAATACATCTACACCTTTCGATGTGAATGTTCGTGCTGTTCAAGCATTCCTTGTAATCAGTGGGGGTCATGCATCGGTTGAAAGATTTTGCATGTTTCTAAATATGCCTTTGATGTCGAGTAAAACTTTTAATGAAATTAAATGCTACATTAACTCAGTGTACTCTCTTGCTTCCCAAACTGTGTTGAACTATGTGCATAACAGCGTTCAAAATGCATACAGCAAATTGAATCAAAATGGGTCAAATACTGTTACTGATATTGCTGTTTCTTTTGATGGGACATGGTTGACCCGAGGACACACATCCCAAATCGGTGTTGGCTGTGTAGTCGACACTTTAAAAGGATATGTTATTGACTATGAAATTATGAGCAAGTACTGTCCAACATGTATAAGTGCGAAAAATGAATTAGGCGAAACTACAGCTGAATACGATGTTTGGTATTCTGGCCACAAAAATTCCTGCCAGATTAACCACGTTGGGACATCAGGAGCAATGGGAATAAAGGCTGCAGCTAAAATTTGGTCTCGATCAGAAGCATGTGGTTTCCGTTACACAACATTGTTATCTGATGGTGATGCTAAAACTCATAAATTCTTAAATAGCCTAAAAAAATATGGACCAGATGTTGAAATTTTGAAAAAAGAGTTTATTAATCACTTAAGCAAAAGGTTAGGCACCAGCTTACGCAATATTGTGAAAGATTGGAGAGTTAAAGGTATCACTTTAGGAGGAAAATCTTATGGCAGCCTAAAAGAAACAACGATAAAAAAAAAACTAACACAGTATTATCAGAAAGCTATTCTGGAAAATAAAGGAGATATTCAGGGCATGAAAAAATCTATATATGCCACGCTTTATCACAGTATCTCGACAGATAAAAATCCAATGCACATGAAATGCCCTCCTGGCAAAGATTCGTGATGTTTTTATCGAAGAGCCTTAGCTAAAGGTGAAAAACCTGCACCACATAAATTTAATATTGGAACACCAATAAATCCAGATTACTTGACAAAATTGTTCCAATATATCAAAGGTTAGCTTCTGATAGTCTTTTGAAAGGATGCGCCAGATGTCTGACTCAGAACAGCAACGAGAGTCTGCATAGCGTGATTTGGAGTAAGTGCTCTAAAGAAACTTCAGCGAAATCACGAGGTGTAAATATAGCTGTTTCTGAGGCAGTATCAGAGTATAACTTTGGTACTTTGAAAGCCTTAAAAGAAATACAAAGGGCAGCTAATTTGGTGAAGAAGCAGTAAAAATTGCTGCCACACGTGATTACAGACGTAAAAAAGAAAGAAATCGCCAAAATAATCTTGCTTTTCGCATAGCTCGTCGAAAAGTAAAACTAGCCAATATGCGAAAAGAAAAATATTTAAAGAAAAAAGAAGAGATTACATATAGTCCTAGGTTATTTTATTCATAAATGTAAAAAAAAATATGAAGATATAAACTAGAATTATTTTAAAATCATTGTAAAATGGGTTCGTATGTTATTTATCGCAATTTTTTTAAAATGTAAGGTACTGAAAATTTTAAATTTTAAACATAAAAAATTGTAATTTTCATATAATAACTTTATAAAACTTTTATCATGTGCATGTAGTATATACAGTAATTTTTTAGTAATTTTATTGCATTTATATATAACTTTTTACAGTAAATAAAAACTTTAAATTGATTTATCTCAGAATAAAAAAAATCGTTTGTTTTCTTTCATTTAAAATGCTAAGGACTTTTTTCTATTGCATGAAATGTTTTGAATTTTTTTTTTACAGATTGCTACTAATATATATATATATAACAAAAGTTGGTATGTATTTTTGAATCAAATCAATAATTATTTTTTTTTAAAAAAAAAGAGAAGAGGAGGGGAAAAAAATAAAACAATATAATCGTAATCGTAGAAAGAACTTATACGTTTTTTAGGGATTTTTTCATAATAATTCATAAAAATTTTTTTTTATGAATTTGAATCATGTTATCCTCAAACTTATACCAACTTTTGTTGTACATAGTTTGACAAATATGTAAATCGAATTTCCTGTGTGTACGTCAATTATTGTACGAGGAGTAACGTTTTAAAATTACCTCAAAAAAAATTTTTTTTATATTAAATGGATTGCTTTTTGTGATATTTTGAGCAAATATTCTGTCTTACGTATTGCATATACATAGGTTATAAGGAAAAAAATTGTAAAAACCATAAAATAAAAGATTTTTGTTTAAATCGTACCGCGTCCCCTTAACGTAACTTTTCAGATTAAGCTGTAATTTTTTTTTTTTTTAAATCAACTAGGGTGCATGAAATTCACAGTACAATGGAACAATGTTGCACTGAATTGTTATTAAAGGCAAAGTAACCTAAAATGGAATTGTGTAGATACATTACGTTACAAAGTAAGAAAAAAAAGCTATATTGCAGAAAGAGGTATGTTGAAAATATTGCCTTTCCATGAGGAAGAACAAACCAAATTTCTTTCGTCAAGAATGAGGCCTCCTTTAACTGAAATAGTTGCTTCACACCGTCCGTTCATATTCAGTGCCAAAAATTTTCCAGCGAAGACTCTTCAAGGACTATCGGATTAAGTTACGTATTGTCTTGAATTTGTTTTGAGGTTTCTTAACTCTAAAGCCGTGTTGGAGGATCCTAGATTTCTGCAGGGGAAAAGAATGCATAGCTGGGATGAGAAATTATAAACAATTTTATTACTTATGTACTAAATAATGAATTCAAGGCACATAAAAGCTACTCTCTGTAATACTTATAATCAATTAATCATATTGGATTGCTCAAAGGTACGGGTGTGCGGTTATTTATAGGGTTATTCTTGATTTAGCAGAATTTCCTTGTTATCACATTTTCGAACTAAAATTTTCAACAAAATTCACATATTTATAATTACAAAAATATATTTTTCTTAACTTTAATTATAAAATAATTCTGATTTATATCATGCTTAAAAAATATTTTTTTTAAAATTTAAAATCAACATTTGTATTTATTAACAATGAAACAATAAAAAAATATCTAAATTTTTCTTTTATATCTCCTATACTCTGTAAAGATTACTCTTAGATTTTAGTTACGATAGTAAAACTGGAGATTTAAATATATAATAAAGAAACAACGAACGTAAAAATAAAGAAAAATATGTATAATGACAAATCTAGTAAAATAAAATTTGTGCTGTATATTTATGAATTATTAAGATGTATTGGACACTGGTCTAATATTTGTATTTGGCCCCTGTATTTGTATTTGGAAGTGGACTTTTCTAATTACGACTTAAAGGAATGAGATTCAATATGGATTCCAGAAGACACGATGCTTGCTCGTTTCTTTGGACGCGAATATCATATAAATATTTATGCAAGAGTATGAGAACGCCTTTGAGACTGGGAGAATTTGGATCGAAGTTCTGTTCTGAAAACTTGACTTTAGCATAGAATCTTCCAGAAATAATTTAGATGTCAATTTCTATAGTTTTAAACAGAGTTATCGCGTAAACAGTGGTTTGACGTAATTGTACAATATTTCGAGCCGAAATAACTGCGGTCAGAGGTGAATGCCCATTTGGTCATAATTCTCAGATAGAGTTAAGATGAATACTCTGATTTAAATAGAATACGATGAATAGTTGTTCCATGTTGGAGGTGTGGAGTATCTCAATTTAGGGTTAGAAAATTATTTTACACATATCATGTTCTAAGTGCATTTGCTAAATACAAATTAGAATCTGATATTTTAATGAGAAGTATGAATGAATCATGTTACATTTTTCAAAGCATTATCTGTCATTTTATATTTAGGTGAACATATATAAGTGACAAGCGTAGTATGTAGTAATTGCATTGCTAACTCGTATTTATTTGAAGTTTAAACAAAAACATACTTTATCTTGAAATTGTTCAAAAATGTTAATAAATAAACAATCATATTAAACTTTACAAAATAATCAGTCATGCATTTTAATAGAAAATGTATGAATATATTTACTTATGCATGTCAGTAGTATATTTATATACAATGTCATTTTATGTTATTATTCAAATATATACATTCTGCAGTAATTCATATAAATTACACAAACGTAAATATATTCAGCTAATATTCGAAGTTATTAGCTATTAAAATACTATGTTGGTGAATTTTAAGCAAAATACTCCAGAAAATGTTTCTGAATCTCGATACATTTTTAGAATGTATATTACATGCTCATTTAGAATGTTGCTTGTTTAAGAAGAAACTGCTTAGTGGGACGAATTTTGGATATAATGTCTCTTCTGTTAAATTGTCAATAATTTACTCTGCAATGTGTTGGTGCAAATAAGCAGGAAAAAACCCTCTAATCACATCTTTAGCAGTGGGACTTATGCAGTTAAAAAATTAATTTGAAAGAAAGAGAAAGTTTATACTCTTCCATGCATCAGAAAAATAGAGATCTTAAGCAAGTGATTGGGAATTATGAGATTTGACTGACGACAAGGTATTCGTATAGGGAAATCACACCTAAGTAGATTTTTAAATCATGCCGCTCTTTATTAAATAATTAATTTCGATTTTAATATAAACTATCATAAAGTTAAAATAAATGATTAATGCTTGAAATGTATTCATGAGCATTACCTTTGTTTACCAGGTGGTAAAAATAAATGCTAAATAATTGGTAAAATTCATATATATTTAAACAGATGACAAAGCTTACACATAAACCGGTTTATTATTTAACAATATCCAACATCATGCCAACTTATTAAATTCGTGTTAAGTTAGACATAACGTAATATCCATATCTTTGTTTTATGGTAATTGTTTTATAATACCAAATATACATAAAATGGAAATAGTAATTTATTGTTTTATAGAAAATATTTTGTTTAATTCAAGAATTAAACAATATAAACCAAATATATATATTTAGTTAAATATTCTATAGTATACCGTAATAATATAGCCCGAAAACAAGAGTTTTTTTATAGGATTCCATTTTATTCCATAGACCGATCCATTGGATTGTCATCAATGACCACTTAGTCGTTTAGTGGTAAACTGTCGAGTTTATAGGTTTAGAAATGTTGCTCTTCTTTTCTTTGACCTCTGAACTAACATGTTCATCTACATACAGACTGCTTTTCTACAATTGTTTCGAATGTTTCTCCAAATCTTCTATTATCAACGTTATCACCAGATTTCTAAATATGGTACATTTTGACTCTAAGAAGAGGCGGCTCCACCTAATATAGATTACTAATTCAAAGATGTATGACAAGCAATCTCGAATATCAAATTAGAGCTTCAGGTATTTGTACGAGTCGAGATCTAACAAAAACAAATCCCCCTGTTGCAGTAGCGCCTTCCAAATAAAACATCAAGCATTTAGTTGTTGATACATTTATATCACATTTACATTTATATCACACATACATTTATATCACATTTGATACATTTATATCTTTAAATCTTGTCCTTTTTAGATAAACATTTCTTTAGTAAGTCCTTTTTTATGATATTGAATCTATGATTAATTTCGCAAAACGCATTAAAGCAATAACAATTTATTTGACTTTGGCACCACACATAATACGAACGGTATTTGTTGCGAATTTACAAAATTTAATATTAAAGACGCATCCTGCCAATACTCAAACTAAAACATTCATGCAAATGTACAATTAAAGAATCAATGAACAATCAATATTCCTTTAAATTAATAACATACATTACTACTTATATAATTACATATATTTAATACACATTTGTTACTTTTTTGGATTAAATATGTGTCATAGATTCGTACATCGACTGTGTTTAAATGCAGATGTTTATTTAAATTTTAAATGTGATACATATTTACCAATTAGATCATATTTAATACTAATTATCCTTCATCACACTGATAGTAGTGCACTACATTTAGAATATTCTCACTTGATGTTTTCATACATATACTAGGTAGTAAGCAATTATTGAATGAATTATTTACTTTAAAGATCAATAAGTATTTTAGATACTTATAGATATTTAGAGACACATTTTCGGGGCACTCCTTACATTTAAATAGTGATTAGTTTCATATAAAATCATTCCACACACACCGTTTTATAAAGGAATCTATAATTTTCAAATTTTCGTTACCTTTGAATGAAACTGCTTATGGTATATTCTCTGATAGATATCGTGATCAGTGAACATCACTCAGTGCTCTTAAATTGATTGGTTAGTCAGAAATGCGTGCTACACAATTTCCCAATTGTATTGAATATGGTGATTAGAGTAAATGTGTAAGATTTTGCTTTATTGGTCAGTTTTCAAGACAAGTATCAACCCTAATCTCTTAAACTCCTATTTCAAAATATAATTTATCTTTTTTTCTCTATGAATGCATAAATGTTATCAGTTAAACGAATTTAATGCTTCTTTTTTCTGCAGTTTAAAACATGCATATTTTTAAATAGCATTTTGAGGAAACAAATCGGTAAGAAAAAAAATATATATATGCTTACGCATTTGAGGTAATTGACAATGATTCATTCTCATTTGATTTCGTATTGCAATTCGTAAATAGATATGAAGTAATATATATATATATATATATATATGTATTGTTATAATGAAAATCTATTTAAATATTTAACGTATAATTACTCTTTTGAACATGCATAACTATTCTACCAACTATATGTATGCATATTTGAATGTTATTTAGTTTTCTCAAATCAAAACTCTGTAAACTTTTTATTACAAATTCAGTATTAGAAACATTTTTACTGTACCTAAATATGGAAAATAAATTTTGAAAACTTAACTTAAGTCATTAAATGTTTGGATTTTTTTCTAGTTTTATGTGTTGGTATCTATTATATAATATTTTTATATTATACATACAATGCTGACTCTTATAATGTATGTATGAAAAGTAAAGAAAAATGCAACCTAAAAAGTTTTGGTATCCCACATTTTTGTTTTAAGATTAAAACACAATATTCAATGGAACTGGCATTTAAATAGAACAAAAAACCTCCTTTTAACGTCAAACTGAACAAGAATTTAAAAAATTCCTAAGTTTTGATTGTTAAGTCATGGCACTTGGCACCCTCAAATTATTTAGAAGTGGAAAGTTCCTAGAGTTTTTATAAGCCCTTATTTCCATTAATCTTCATAAATTTAGAATAAAAATTAAGTATTCTAAAAATATTGAATGTTTTTTAATCAGACCAAACTGAGAATTGAATTAAGTAATTTAAATAAATATGTGTCAGGTTTCTGCAAAAGAGTCACTCAATTTTTTTCAAATATTTTGAACATATTATGCTGTTTGCAAAAGTCATGAATTTTCTATTTTTTAAGGGGCTTTAAAGTATCTTAACCTGATTTATCTTGTCAAAAAAATTATTTGAGCTGCTATTTACAGCTTTGTCTCAGCCAAAGAAGATTTTGAAAATTATAGTTAAGTACTATATTGAAATCTTTGGGGGAAAAATAAGTCAATGTAAAATTTTCTAAGATTATGCCTACGAATTTTTAAAAGACATTAAATTTAAGTTTCACTACTGTATATATATTTGCTTATTTTTGCATCAATATTCATGACCTAAATATTTAATTTTTAGCCTGATTTTTAATGCACAAAAACATATCATATATTATAAATTTCCAAACAGATGTTTCACACATTCTAAGATACATATAAAAACGTTCAGTATATCCGAAAATTTTATAATTAGCTATTCAAACATTACTTTCCTTTTTTTTTGAAAATTGTATTTCAAACATATCTTTAGAAGAAATAAATATATGAACAATATTAAATATATTTATATTCTCTTTGGTAACTATATAAAGAGCATTATTACATATCAGTTTCCACATTATGAGTGACACATATTTATAAGATAGTATTTATATCTAAACGTTAGCAAATGTTACTAGTTTTGAAGAATTATCTATGTTATTTTATAGTTTAAGTTCAAAAGATTGCAAGGGCTTAGAAATTTCAAAAAGAAAACAACTCACATGTATATGAAACATAAAATAAGTTTTGAATAATGAAGTATTCAATTATGGCTGCTTATCTATTTTGAATATTTTAATAACCAAATCAAATGGTTATCCATAGGAAAGTAAAAAAGTTTGAGGAAAAATTAAATTCATATTTGACAAGTTTAGGCTACTCGAAATATGTACTTATTTACCACAAATGCAACTTCACCTGTATTCCGTATTTCTGATCTCTAACAGAATTTTTAGCTGCTGTTTTATGCTCTTTCACTTATTCTACAACTTCTATAAACGTTTCCCATCCACTTAAAATCGAAACTGAATCGAAATTTTTCAGAATTGGAAAGGCAAAATCATTTTTTAAATTAGCTTGAAGTCTAGTATTTTTTATATTTCATCCAGTATGCTAAATCACAGCAATTCTGAGATTATATAATAGGCTGTGAGAAACACTTGACTCTAGAATCGTGCCACTAATTAGTAATTGAGCAAAATTATATATCTGGTTTAATGGTTTTAATATCCCAAAAAACCGTCCAATTAAGTTCTCAAAAATTAAATATATGTAGTGAAAAATTGGTCACATCTACATACATCAAAAAAAATTCATTCTTCTAACTTTTTTTACTAAAGAAAATATCATATAAATTTGGCGGATGTTAAAAAGAAGTATGTATTTGGAAGTACGAGAAAGCAATATATTGACTGTCACATAGTACATTGAATTCTACAAATTTAGAGTAAATATTATGTTGAAAATTTAAACATTACATACAGTGTTTTTGTTTTATATCTTTATTTTTCTTAAGAACTTTATTTTTAAAATTTCTTTGTAAATAAAAATGGATATAGTTCTTAAGAAAAGAAATATAAGTAAAAAAAAAATCGGATTTTCTTTAAACCAATTTTATTGTAACTTTCAAACAAAGAAATAAAACAATTAAGTTATGATTAAAGAAGTTTAACAAAGTTAGTCTAATATTACTTTTATTTCTAGAATGAATTACGGCAGTTTTGTTACGAATATTCTCTGCACAAGTTAAAAACTTTGTACAATAAGACTTTGTTCAAACTACCAAAATCACTCTATCTTGTCTTCATTTTTCCTTATTAATATCATAAAATATACAATCTTATTTTATAATTTCATTAAAATAATATATATTTACTGCTACTACTACAACAATGCTTGGTAATAAATTTGTACGTTTGTAATTAATATTTGTATAATACTGCATGAACTTATCAAGCATCCAAGATTATCTTTCAAACTATTTAAAATGTCTATATGCTTAGAATATTTAACATCTTAACAAAATGTAACGGACAAATTAACTAAATGTTTTACAATATTTGTATTTTTGCAGCATTTTAAGATTTTAATTTTTTTTAAGTACTTAAATAATACATATTAGCAATAATGAAATATGACAGTAAAAAACTGCTTAAATATCTGATTCTAATAATTCTAAATACACTCTATTCTAATTTCTAAATACACTCTACAACAAAAAGAAAAACGACGCACCAAGGAGTTTCCGATTCTGATGAAATTTCGTATGAAAAAAACAGTTGTAAACCTGCAAATGATTAAAATTTGGTGCGCAATGGATGAAAAGCTGCAGCAGCAGCACTTCGGAACTGTGCACACTCTATAAAAAGTGATTCTCAATATGATAGTCAAAATTACCATTGCATTGAAACTTAGGATATCTTTCAAGGATTGAAGAAATGTCTCACCGCAGGTCTCGACCTCGTTACGAGCAAGTGTCAGAGTTTGAAAGAGGTTGTATCAATGAATTGAAAGAGGCAGGTTGGGCAAATCGGAGAATCACTCGTCATATGGGTCTAAGCAATGCGGCCATTAGAGGATGATGGAAAGAATGGGTGGACAGTGGCAAATTTCAATGCCGTGATGGTAGCGGTCAAACTAGGCCCAAAGGCCATTAGGGAGGACAGATTGATTGTCAGATCAGCTGTCAACGCCCCCTGATTCATCGTTATCAGACAACAGATTTATGACAGGCACACGAGTGTCCACCATCACTATTCACAAACGGCTGATAGAGAGAAGTTTACAATCGTACCGACCGCTACGCCATCTACCATTAACATATTTACACTGTAGAGCCATATTACAGTGGTGCTTGACTCGATCAGGTTGGAATCATGCTAACTGGGAGTATTTAGAAATGAATCTCAACTGTGTCCTGACGATCATCGAAGACGTGTTTGGAGAAGTCCAGGTCAGCGTGCCAATCCTGATTTCCCTACTGCATGCCACACAGACCTTCCACCAGAAGTTATGGTCTGGGTTGTCATTTCTTTTGACAGTCGGATGCCTTTGGTCGTCACCAGAGGCCCACATGCAGCAAAGAGGTACCTCAATGGCATTCTGAGAACTGTTTTGCTACTGTTCCATCTGCAGTATCATGACCTTATTTTTCAGCTATGAACTATCTTATAGCTTGTCAACCACTGCCTTGGCCAGACAGGTCACCAGATCTCTCTCCAATCTAGCATGTCTGGGATATTATGGGATGGTGGCTGCATCTACCAGGGAATGTTGATGGCATAGCCAGACCATTGGAGCAATATTGGCAAAAAAATACCGCAGGAGACCATCAGTGTGATTTATTACTCTATGCCACACCGTGTAACAGTTTGCATCTAGGCTACAAATAGGTCAACAACTTATTGAGTTCTGTTCTTTCTACCTATGTAACTCAGAAAAAAATCATTAAATTTTTCTGAAATTTTGATCATTTTCTAAACTGTACATAACTTTTCTATCCACGAATTTTTATCTCTACTGAACAACTCGTTCTTGACTTGTCATATATTTTGATATAGAGTGGAAAATAGTTATTGTTAAAGGAGTTGTTCATTTTTTTCCTAAAGTATTTTTTTTATTTTATTTGCTTCCTTTCAGGAAATTACTGTGTATTTCCGAAAAATTAACGTAAACACTTTCAGTTCGAAATAGCATATATAGTTGGAACTGAAAAACTATTAAAGTTGCAAGTAATTGGGCGTAGTTTTGATAAGTTTATTTAAATAATGGTTCACAACTTTTTTTTAAATCATGGTGACGAGCACGGTATTTTTGGAATTATTGTAAAAAAAATCCAAAGTATGCATTGAAAATATTTTCAAATGAGGATTAACTTCTACAGAAAGCGATCAGAAGCATAATATGAAGGGTACTGGGATGACATTAACTTTTTGATCATCTAAATTACATTTAATGAAGTGCAAAAAATCCCCTTAACTCTTGCAGTGATATTCATTAGAAAATATTTTACAATGCACAAAACGTAAAATTAATTTTAATAACTAATATTTTAAAAAAGTACTTACTGATATTCTAAAAACTATATGAAACAATTTTTAATCATTTACAAAAATAACGATAATTACACTAAAAAATTAAAGCTTCAAATGGAGGAGGAAAAGCTTCAAAATGAAATACATTACAATCAAATAAATCCTTACTAAATTCAGCAATACATTCGGAAAAAAAATAGCTTTGCATATTGTTTTCTATATAAGTTCAATTTATCATTCTGTGACTAAAATTAAATCAAGAAAAGAAGGAAAATAAAATATGTTGATGTGTGTGTGTGCAAATTCATTTGAATATATTTACAATAGTTTCCGATGACCTTTCTCTGGTACAGAAAAAAGAGCTAAAATATGTTTTGAACAAAATAAATAAAAATAAAAATTCCCGAGGAAAAGAATAGAAGCCAGAAACGTGAAACTGTCGAGTTACCTCTTGCTGTTCTGTCTTCTTAAATCGCTGGGTTGAGGAGACTCGAGGGCAATAAATATTAATCTTCTATCTCCACCGAATTGATACATTCGTGAAAAAAGGTCAAAAATATATAAAGGGCGTATCTTTTTCACCATCTTCAGGTCACGCATGCGAGGGATAAATATTCCGTTGCTTTACTTGCAAAGATGCCGAGTGTATCTTTGCTTCCACTATTTTTATCTATCTACTGATAGCATGAATAAAAGAAGAGCTTCACAAAATATTTAGATACGTACTGTTATCTTCAGGTAGTTCGGAGAGTAAGATTTAAATTACGATAACTATATATATATATGTGTTTGTGTGTGTTGTGTGTGCTTGGGTATGCGTATACTGAAAACTCTTCCTTCTAGCAATTTTGACTTTTCAAACTGTTTACTTACGGGAAGCCTATATTGAATAAGAATTAGAGTCACTATAGTTTAGAAATTCCGTGATATTTTGTTTCCAAAACTTATTTTCTTTCAGTTTTAAGCGATTTTTTAGTGTTACGTTTGTGACTATTTAATTCCTGATGGATATATCTGAATTATTAAATATACATTAAATTATGTTTTGACACGTGAATGTAATTAAAGAAATTTATTTTCTATTTAAAGATTGATAGTCTTAATTTCAATAATTTTAATCGCATGTAAAGTGCATTGTAAGATAATCAACAAAAAAATCAAAGAATTTCATTTGTATATATCAAAGGAAAAATAGATGTGAGAAAGAATATTTCAATGCAGTTTTTATTATTTTAAAATATTTTTTTTCTTTTATAATTTTAATAAATGATATACTATTATATTAATCCACATTAAACCTTAAGGTATGCGACTACGTTTGGAATCGTGATTTTGCGAAAGCGTACAAACTATTATTATTTTAATATTTAGTATCACTTAGATTAAAATACACGTAAAAATTGTTTTAAGAATATTATTACAACAAAAAATCATTCAAATTCGATCTTTTGGTAAAAAATTAACATAGAATTACCTATTTTCAAAACATTCTGCTTTTAAGAAAAATGCTTCTATAATAATAATATTTTGCCTTTATATAGCTTAGACTTTTATACAGAGTCTGGACTAGAATAACTTAGAGATGGATTTATCCATACTTTAATACATCGAAATGGAAAAAAAAATAGCAAAAAATACCAATTACTATTTTAATTGGTTGTGACTCTTAAAATAATGTGTATTTTTCAAAGTCTCTAGTCCAGCCTCTCTAGAGAAGTCTTAGCTATATATAAGCAAAATATTATTATTATAGAAGCAATATTCATATAAGGATATTATTTTGAAATTATGATATTCTATGCTCTTTTTTTGCCAAAGAATAGAATTTAAATAATATTGTGCTCTTAATATTATTCTTAAAACAGTTTTATATATACGTGTATTCTAATGTAAGTAACATGAAATATTTGAAAAAATATTCGTTTCTAGAATTTTTCAAAGCAACATAGTCGGATACCTTAATATTTTTATACCATTGCTCTATTTAGTAAAAAACGTATTACAGTTTGTAAAATATATTAGTAATTTACAAAAAAAATGCTTTTAAATTATATTTAATCTACTTAATATCTTATGTACTGATTGTTATTTGAATTCTTGTGGCTTGAATAAAATGATTGATTTCTATTGTATGAGAAACTATTTCCTTTACTCATATCGCTTAGATTTAATTAACAACCATATATTGGTCATAATGAAAAATGAAATATTTAAAACATAGACATTTTCGACTATCTTATACATAAGTTTCCTTTTTTCTTCAAAGATTATAAATATTTATCGGAATTCTAGTTAAAACTGTATTTGCTTTAAAATTCTTTCCTTTTGAATTTGACAAAAAATAAAATATGAGCAAATAGAATTCATAACAATAACTTCAACTCTGAGCAATTCCTTTATATCTTTAATATCTATCATTTTCTCTATAGCCTTAATCCCATCCATTATAGTAACTGATAGCAAAAGTAAAGTATATAATGGAATCACTTCAAATCCACTTAAAATGATCCATCATTCAAAAATCGGAAATCCATTGAAATACCTGTTTTTTTCTTTCTGTATGGTTAATGCTCTCAAGTCGTTAATTTAAAAACAGTATATTTTACTAATAGTATAGATATTGATTATTTTTTAAATATATTACATTTTAAAGCCAATATTAATAATAGTAGGAGTTAATTTAAATATTTTTAAATGGTATTCAAACAGTTTTTGAAAGGATGACTTCACATGCCACAGACTTATCCACATTCAAATTAATACTTCATCTTTTAATTCCTTCTTGGAAACTATTTAAAACACCAACAGATGGTGTGATTTAGCATAATAATATATCATAAATATGAAAGTTGTATTAAAAGGAAAGTGTCAAAATTGACTTTCTATGCATGCAAATGATTTTGGAAATCATTTTTGTAGATGACAAATGCGGGAAAAATAAACTGCACAATTACTAAGCAACGGCGAATGATGCTAAATATTGGTTACATAATTGTGGGATTGTGTGATTAATACCTCAGATGTAAGAGAATTTCTTCTTTTCTTTTGAATACAGAAAAAAAAGATTACTAGACGTTTAATGTTGAAATTAAGATTCAAAATATACGCTAACAAAAATAAGATATAATTTTTTGCATGTAAAATATGCAATGAGAAAGTAATATTATTAGCCGCCTAAACCATATTGTTTTATAAATCAAATGTAAGTGGCTCTTCCCGCCTTAACTGCCTTTTAAGCTACGCGATCGACTCCCCGGTGCCAGCGTGGCTCTCATAGATGTACGTATGGGGAGGGAGGGGAAATGAAAACTCAAACAAGTAAACTTTTCGATGAAATAAGTAAATCCTTTGAAAACACTTTCAAGATCATTTTTTATTTTCCAAATCCTTCGAAATAGGTTTAATGCTAGCAGCGCCAAGAAACGAATCTTATTATTGGGGCACATAACAGTCACATGGTTGCGTGAGATGGATATATACGCCCAGAGCAATTAAATTATTAAAAAAAATTTTGAACTTTTTTAAAATTTTTGTTCTAAGCCTTTACCACCTGTATCTGACCAATAACTAAGAAAAATGGGAGATGAAGAACATGCTTTGTGTACTGATGAACAATTTAATTTAGAGTAGGAAAGAAGTCAAGGAAGAAATCATAGCCATCATCATTCTTATTACTAAAGAATAGAATGTGTGCATAAAGAAATATATGAAGAATAAAAATGTGGCATTTGGTCATTTTTTGACAAAATACTTTAAAAATTGTTTGAATAAAGAATAATGACATAAACTTTCTTCAAATTATAAATGTGTCTCCTTAAAAATAAAATTAGCTTGAACATTAGGGTATAAATTATAAATAAAGCAATGCAAATGATATACAAGTTTTTCTGATGTCTCAAATCCACTTCTTGATTGCATGTTTAGCAGAAAAAGAAATTTTTGAAAAAATTACTATTCTTGAAAGTAATTGGAAGAACTTCTTTTAAACACGATATCCATTCATGATAATTTTCAAAGAACAAAAAAGATTACATTTACATAAATGTGACAGAAAAATAATGTATCGTCAGGCATACTATCCTGAATTTTTTATTACTCGCAATGAAACTATGAAAAATATATGAAGAAAAATCTTTGCGTTCGTGAAATGTGTGTCAATATAAAAAAAATAATAATAAGTTGCATTAGTTATCATACAGTACGGATTTACACAACTGAAGGAAATTAACCCTTTATTTGACGCAGAAAAGTTACCATATCCACCTCCAGTGCCACCATTTTCCCCACAGGCGTGTACATTGTTACATGGTTTATTGAAGGAAAAGAAGATGTGCATGTTCTGCACCTCTAAATTATTTTAATTCACTTTAAAAAAGAATAAAAGGAAAACACAAAATTTAATATTTGGATTTTCAATATAATACAAGTAGTATATATAACTTAGTTGTTATATGTAATACCCTGAAACATGTTTGAACACATAAACCATAATTATATTAACTGAATTGATAATGGGATTCAAGGCAAATATTTTCCTTCAGGAAATACCATATTTTCACCTTCTTCAAAGATGAGAGAGGAAGATGAATAAAAAAAAGAGAACGAGATACTCAAACGGGAAACAAGCAGTGCTGCTTAGAGATGAATTTCAACATTTCTGGAATATACCCTTTCAAGTTTTTCTTAAAATGTTGTTCCTCTGTTAAAAAAAAAGGAAATTCTTTGCAAACACATTGCCAATGTCATTTAATTACATTCCAAAGCCTTGGGACTAGTTTTAAACATAGTGGCACTATGAAAAAAATCGTACTTTGGAAGGATGGATATATACGCTGGTTCTGAGTGAGACGAATATATACACCATTAGCACAAGCGGGGTTAATGGAAAACATTGCAGATATGAATTGAATTTGTTTGTTTCCAGGTGTATTTAGTTGAAAAACCACTCATAATTAACCAACAGCCACAAAACTTTTTCTGTGTAATCACCAGGGAAAATGATTAAAAGTCACGATACAATTTTCAATTCCCTGCAAAAATGTGGTAAGGAGAGCAAAGTAAATAGGCTCTGGGGTCAAACTAACACCGACGGATGGTCTAGTGTTAAACCACATTTATCTCTTGCCTTAGTGTAATAACTTCAATGCACATTTCCGTTGAAGACATCTGTATAACTTGGCTTAAGGGTGAATCATCTGAGAGAGGTAAGTCAAAAAATCAAAAAATGGCTTATATTGTTCCAGAAACCTGGTTCGCTTACAATCCTGAATCTCAAGAGTTTGGATATCATTTCAAGCTACATGAGATACTGTCTGCGGGTTTAATAGTGGCCATCAAGGATCATATATGATGTGTGACACTAAAAAAACGAGACTAGTCCAATTAATCATTCTACGTACAGAATAAGTTCTTTCTGACAATATGACTTTCAAATTAGTTCTTTTCATCATTCACACACTTCTGCATTCGTTCGGTGCAGTCTTTGCCAGCAACAGTATTGGAGGAATAGTTTTGTAAGATCCTTCAGGAGATTCTCCGTTTTTGTGTGAGTCTCTTCAATTGAGGTAAAATGGGTTCCTTCAAAGAGAGATTTAACTGTAAGAAATAAAAAAGTCGCAGGGGGCCAAAAATTGTGAATAAGGAGGATGCCCTACCATAGTAATATTTTTGCTGCTCAGGAACTGCCTTACAGACAGGGCCATGTGAGTGGGTGCATTTCCGTGGGGCAACTGCAATCTATCACTTCTCTATTATTGTTTTTTTTTCTCTAATATTTTCACGAAGAATTTTTAGTACTTCAATGAAGTAGCGTTGGTTATCTGTCTAACCACTAATGAGAGTGGAAACCTACTATTATCATGGATTTTGATAATATTTTGCTCTGTAATCCCCGACTTTGGGCACCCAGCACGTTCATCATCGTTCACACTGTCCCTTTGCTGTGAAAAACTTTTAAGCGATTTAAACACATGTGAACGAAACAAACAGACTATGCAAACAAATTAGACTAAAGCCATATGGGTGTCTATATTCATGCCGATTTTGAGAAGGTGTACTCTATTATTCACCAGAAACGGGTTTTTTTTTTGGTTTAGGGGACACAAGAACTGGTAAGTTCAGAATTTAGTTCGAGTATTTTTTACGAATATGAATTGACTTAATACGGCTAACCATTTTCACTACATACTCAACTGTAGAAAAAAGTGAACAATTATTAATTCCTGTCAATTCATTGAAGAGAGACATATATTAACAGTGTAGTTCTAATTTGAGAAAAAGGCGTCTTGCTTTACGTTGGTACTCTAGCTTATAAGCAGTGTCTACAGTAGCGGAATGATCATAATAGGGACTGGCGTTAGTGAGTTGTGTGTTAAAGTCCTGGTGCCACTGAAGTATCTTCATATAGAGGTAATGAAACTCGTTAAATCTTTAGAAGCCCAAATGCCTTAAGTTTGCGTAATATTGAAATTTAAAGAGATGGGGCCCAAAAACAAATGCCCTCGCGTTGCTTCAAAGGGCGACCTTCAGCAGAGGAAAAGAATACTGATCTTCCTTCCAGTGATCTCTATGATCTTATGATGTGGAGCAAAATTCATGAAAATGATGAGGGTATGATGAGAGTATTTTTACAATTGGATTAATTTTGCACCAGACTGACATAGAGTATCATAACCCTCGAGTGGCATCCCCGACGATTTCCGTGTTATATTTGGAGAAAGCAGTAACCAAATTTGTTTGCTTAATCAACTTGATCAGTTCAAAACTTCAGGGTTCATTAGACACTGTAATATGTGCGTAATAATTGGTTTGACTCTGAGTGGGTAAAATTGACTATTTAGCCATACGAATTAACACACGTATTCAGTGAATTATATTTTCATGGGGCTGCGGAGTGGTATTTTAACATTGGAGACTTCGAACACTCCCTGTACGTTGGCACCAATTTTAATACGACTCATACAGGGGAATAATAATAGCAACAATGTAATTTTGACAGCCAGATTTCTCCCAAGAGTGAGGCACCTTAGCTCTGCCAAGAATACCCAATCCAAACAGGCACTCTAGGCACTTTTAACATGTTGTTTGATCATAGGGCAATGACGCTGTCGATTTTCTGCATTTTGAAAATATCCCCGACTTGGAACGGAGACGAGCTACCAATTATAAGCGTACAAGGCTAGAGCAAAACCAACTAATATAATGTGAACCGACTTGTACTTAAACTTACAATCGGATAAATGTTGTTTTTAGCGCGTTTTTCACGTAGTGGAACAAAAGCGCTATTAGGACGCATATTTCGTCTTCGTTCCATATTTTGCCGCACCTTTTTCTCAGCCAATAAGCAACCAATTGACCTCGGGTTTTCGGCATTTCGTCGCATTTGTGCCCTAGATGAGCCGAATCATATTTAAATTTTCCCATAGTTTTCCCGAATTTTCCTACACATTTTCCTGAATTTCGCTAGTTTATAACAAAATTTTCTCAAATTTTACCTAGAAAATTTATTGTTTGCAAAAAGTTTTTTTAAAGAAACATCTACCTTTCATTATTTGCATTATTGTAAAATACAACATGTGAAAAACGCGCTAAAATTACTTGGCCATGCCAATGATTGATATCTTGTTTAGTTTTTGATTTAAAAATTAATTTAAAGTTTATTAGAAGACAATTATTTTTATAAATCATGAAATGTTAGTTTAGCATTTAAATCAAAATATACCTTCAAATAAAAACTTAGTTTCTAACATGCTTAGAACAAGTAGTGATTTCTGAAAAAAAAATATGCGTATTATGGAATAATTTATTATTCTTGGGACATTGCCACAAAAACTTAGTATTGAAGCTCTTTAAAGGAAAAAAACATTAAATAAAATGTTCAAAATATCAGGTAAATAATCTCATGCTGAAATAGATTTGTCGGTGTCTATGTATTAAGCGTATCTAGCGTTATACAGGAATCATCAGAAGAATATGAAACTATAGAAAAAATAGAAACACATATAATATGTGAAATTGAATTTAGTATCCATTTTTCTGCTCTTTGTATGAAGTAGAAAACTGATAATTATTTTTAACATTTTTTTCTTGTTATTAATAATAAAATAAAATAAATGTACAAATTTTGCTATAAGATGCATTGTTAATACGTAAAAGGGACGAATGCCATAACATATTTAAGCATTGATATTCACATCTACATATATTAAAAATTCATTTAAGGGCAGACTATAAAATATAAAATAAGTAAGTGCATATAAAATAAGTAAATATCTTATTAGCTTCTGTCAAATAAAATTTTAATTCTTTTCGCACATTTATATTCTTCCACTTACTTTTTTATGATTGTAGTGAATCACATAAGAATAAAACTGAACATTCGAAATTTACTGTTTCATTTTATCAAGCTAAGCGTTTTGAAAAGTTTTAATAACAGTGCATATTTTTTTTCAAATTAGTCTTAAGAAGCATTTAATAATAAACAGGATATTGAATAAAAGGTTACGAAGAAGCGTAGAAAATATAAAATATTTTGCTTCCCTTTTTTCTCTACTTGACATATTTTCTAAATCTAGTTTTCATTTTTAACATTTCTTATAAAAGTTAAAATCATGTGTTATATATTTTTTTTAATAAGTAATTAAAAAAATCTAATCTTTTTTTCAGCATCAAATTTTATTTAAACGATATATTTTCCCCACCATTTTTATTATTTCTTAAGTATATAAAATAATTGCCAAAGTTATTACGAATAAATTTTAAAAAAGTAATTCGAGGGTCATTTATTAAAAAAATATTCAGCAACATAGAGTTTTATTTAGTTTAGAGACAGAGTTTGTAGAAGTAGTTTTTTTTTTATAAAAAACTCTGTCATAATGAATATATTTGCAGAATAATATGTAATCCAGTAGGGATATTTAATTTAAATGTGAGTTTGATAAAATTTCGTAAATAGTTATTTGACATTTATAATTTAATGAAAAAGTTTCTGTTGTAAAATTAACGTTAGCATTATAAAAAAGAGTAAATCTTGCTACATAGGGTTTAATTCATTGAGATTAATATGTTTATCACATTGTAATGCTTATTTTTAAGTGCACTTAAGATAACTGATATTTGTATCATTGATTTGATTCTCGATTCTGTATTTTGGCATTATATGCCGTAACAAATATGTTGTCCTAGTGAGAAAATTTGGTGAATTCGGCTGCGAGCTCAGGCGTCATGATTGCCACTAAACAATGGCTCAGAATTACTAGAATCATTGTCAAAGTCATTGTATTGGTATGGAAAGGAGTTGCGATGATAATAATCGAGATTACAAAGACTTAAATTTATGGCACAATTACTTATTTATTTAAAACAAAACAAGATTTTTGAATCATATTTAGATGTATTTATCTACAAAAGAAGTTAAGATATTTCGAAGAAGTTTATATTATATTTTTATTGATATAATGGTGGATTGATGCCAGCTCCTGGGGATTTTGAAATGATACCAGCTCTTGGGAATGTACTAAGTTTGCAAAGGTAGAAATACCAATCCACAGCCCCACAGAGAAAAAAAATAAGAAGAGGAAAACATACTTTGAGTTTTTAAAATATATTTAGAAATTCTATAAGAAGAAATATATTACACAAGGAACTAATACAGTATGAAACTCTTTTTTAAGTTTTTTTTCTTTATAAAGCCTCTAAGTAATATTGATTATTATTCGACGCTGAACAAAGTTTAACAACTTCATCTTAAAAAGAAAACATAATTGTATATAAAATTTACTGTACGTTCAAAACATTGTATTGCTGAAACACAAGAGAAAACTGGAGTAATTTTTAATATTTATAATGCACTCTTACGCTGGTTAAGAATTCAATAGCTACTTTGGAAAATGAAACATCTTCTAAGGATCATATTATTTGAAATTCATCAGTTATTTGAGACCAAAATTTATAAATTTCAACAGCAAAAATATGACCACTTACACAGTAAAATTAACGAAATCCTGAAGATGTGTCGAATTCTCTGATTGTTGCATTTACGTTTACTTTACTGTTATCCTTCATAAAATGTGATATTTGAATAATATCCAAAATTAGGATGCAAAACATTTCAGTACAGCCAATAGATTTATTGATAATTTTAAATATCTCCCACACAAAAATTCCAAAATTGTGGTGGATAAAACAACACGGAGCTCTGTTACTTTCAATCGCTTCTCGTTTAGTTTTGTGTAATACATGCAAAGGTAATTGGCTGACTAAGGCCTCATTTCAACAAACAATTTATTGAGGTGAGAGTTTGTTTCTGAAAGAGATAAATTTTTATAACACTAAACATAAAATAATTTAGCTAATATTATTAGTTTTCGAAATACTGCATAGTCATTCAAATATGAATAAGGAATGATAAAGATAAATAAAATGATCAATTTACTTATTTTTAAAGAGTAATACTGAGTACTTAAAATGAGAAAAAGTATTAGATGACGCAATATAATGCTGGACTACTTGCTGTATACCGATAAGGACTTGAATAGCATATTCGAATAGTCTTTTTAGTTTTCAAATAAACAAAATATTTGTATCTAATTAGCATAATGATGAGTAGAAGACATAGTATTTTTTTAAATATGTAAATAAAGAAGTTATTTAAACATAATGGATGTTGTCATAGGAATATCTATGCATGGCGTTTAACAACAAATGCATATATTTGCAAGCCTCTTAAATAAAGTTGATCACTATAAATTTCATTTTTCAGAAACATATTATGAAGTGGCTTTGCAGCTCTATGTATTTTAAACAATTCTTTAGGGAATTATAGAATACGTAGAAAATTCAAATCTTTAAAATATATATTAGCGTAAAAGAGTTACAATTAAAAGTTGTCTATCCCGTTAGTAACATTATACATTTTATTCAGAATATCTAGTTATATTATTCATTGTCTTCTTAATGTGAGTGTATAAATGACAATTCATTTTAATAACATTAATTATTCTCTACAAGAAACTTTTTGAATTCGAAATTTTCTTTGGAATTAAAAATTTATTTCAATTTCGCTATATTTAAGAATTATATTGTGTGTATATTGTAGTACTTTGATTATATTTTCATATTTAACAAAAAAGTTATTTACTATATTTATTCAGGAAAGACAAATGCACTATAAAGTTCAACTGTCTTTCTTCTTGTTTATAAACGATATTTTCATAAAATGCGTATTTATTTTTGCTGTGAATAGAAATTATGTGGAAATATTTTCGATAGTAATTCACAAGCAACCCTTACAGCATATATAAAAAAAATAAGAAAGTTTGCTAAAAAATTGTTGATTTATTTTAAAAATAAATTTTGTTTAATTAAAACACACGTCATAAACTGTTTCTAATGAATTCCGTAAAGAGGAAATAGATTGTTGAGTTTCATTTTTAGTCCATGCAAATGAAAGTATCAATCTATTTCGAATCATTTATTTATGTGCTGAAAAATATTTTGTTTCTAAATATATAAATATATAATGTTTTAAGTATCTTATTTTTAAATTCACACTTCAATCTTTTTTTATTTATATTTGTACTAAATATTAGAAATATGCGCTACTAAGTTAAGCAAAGTGCACTCTGTGATTAATTTAGTTCAGTCGGTGTCACAAGTTATGTCATTGCGAAATACAGCAATGCTTGAACATAACGTTTTCCTCCAAAACAGGCCAAACGGTCGTGGAGACAAAATGAATGTTAGTGAATGTGTAAGGAGAGCAAACATTGAGTAAAAAATACGTTTTTGATGGATTTGAATGGTTTAGAGACGAACAGGAAAATGTCAATTAGCCGTGTTAGGTTCAACCGAGTGCAAGCTTAACATCGGACGAGTGATTCGATTTCTTGTGAATGATAGGAAAATAATTATAGATAAACCTAGACAGTAAGAAAAAACATTTGTAAAAGCGTAAGATTTATGCGTAGTTTGGTCCACATAAATAACAGGGCAAACAGGAATAATTCCACACTAAAACTTTTGGAGATTTCATTGACAACTGATTACATCGAATGAGGCATGAAGCTACAACAGCTTTCTGGAGACCAAATGATAGACCATAGAATGGTAACCATCGTAATCCTCTTTTCACAAAAAATGTCATTCTATATGAGCTATTAGTTAGAGCTATTAAAAGTAAATGTTTAAATCATCAAGAATTTGTACTCGTTGGTGAAGCCATCAACAAGGGATCGTACGAAATACACTGATGGCCACCGTAAATTCAACACCAAGAAAAACAAGAGATAGCACAACAAGATCAAATGATTAAATGTACAGTCTTCTGTGAAGTGTGGTTCCTGCCAGAATCAGTAGCCAGAGTATCCGCCATTGTTAGAGATCACCGCTGTCACACGCCTCGGCATTGATTCAAAGAGACTTTGGATGTGTTCTTGGGGTACAGCAGACCAAGAAGTTTTCATACGTTGCCAAAGTTGATCTGGTGTGGCAGCTGGGGGTGTAATATGGGTCAATCGTTGAGCAACCATGGACCACATGTTTTCTATCGGCGAAAGATCCGGTGAACGAGCCACCCAGGGAAGCAATTCAATCTGGTGATTGACGAAAAACCTTTGGACAATACGTGTCACGTGTAATCACGCATTATCCTGTTAAAATATGGCTGTGACCAAGCCCTGATGGTAAGGAAGGACAACTGGCTCCAAAACTTCGGAGATATAGCGCTTGCTGTTTAAAGTGCCGGCAATGAGTACTAGAGAAATGCGAGAGGGATATTCAATACCACTTCATATCATAATACCCGGTGCAGGACCAGTGTGGCGATGCATAACGCCGCTGTTCAGCATCCTCTCTCCACGGTGTCTCCAGACTTGAATTCGACCATCGTGGTGTTGCAGACCGATGCGTGACTCGTCAGTAAAGACAACTTCATTCTATTCTGCCGCCCACATCTTTCTTTCATCGCACCGTTGGCGGCTGAAACGTCTGTGGTTCTGCATCAAGGGTAGACCAAGCAATGGACGTCTTGCGGACAGACCACTCTGCTGTAAACGGCGTCGAATGGTACGCGCAGACACTAAATGATGCGTTACAGACTGAATGCGCTGTGCTATGGTTCAAGATGTGACTGAGCGATCCGTCACTGCCATGCGCACAATTTGGCTGTATTCGCGTGAAGTGTTGCACTGAGGTGGATGCGATCAACCACGTCGGTCCGTTGTACACTTCTGCATCCAACGGTCATATATCCGCATTGCAGTTGTTTGGTTTCGTCCAACACGACTACCGATTTCCCTGAAAGATAATCCACAATCTCGGTAAGCCACTATCCTTCCTCTGTCGGATACTTGATCAAAAGCTGATCACTCTTTTCTACGAGCCATAACTGATCGTTTTTTTTTGAAAAACCCACAAGAAAACCACAATTGCCGAACTTGAAATCGTTGAAATCTCCAAGCCTTAAATAGCGCTTTGAGGTAGCGCCACAGGCGTGCGTGATGTGTGTCTGCGCTGAAACTCTAATCATTTGCATATCTCACCTCCGCTAATGCATGCTGTAAATTTCATTTTATTTGCGTGTTTCCTTCTGGTCGTTGTATTTACGGTGGCTAGTAGTGTATTTTGAAATAGCGGCTGCAACATATTTCTCGGATTGCATTAGAATAGACAAATAAATCTGAAACACTACAACATCACTTTACACATTCGATTTTCTTGAGGCACTTCCACGCTGCACTACAGGTGATAGTTCTTAAATATTGTCCATATTCTACATATCTAAAACTTGCAGGCTTCTACTTATTTATCCACCTCAAAGGTGTTCTGAATGGCCTACCCTTTTGCTATATTAAGCTGATTCAGTAATATATAACAACAATGCATCGAGTAGTACTGGAAGAAGCAATTGCTGTCTGTTGCCAGCGGGTGTATCACCAACGTTAAAACTGGATTGCCTCAAATGGAGTTACTCTGTGTGTGTGTGTGTGTGTGTGTGAATGCCAGTAAAGATATTTTGTTTGCATCTCTCAATTTTGTTATTTTTGCAACAATTTCTTAAACTTGTATAATTTAATCTTTCCCAGTCTAATCACCAAGTCCAGCCAGCTCGTAAAATTATCTATCAGTTAGAAGTTGCGCTGGTGGCAGCTCTGGTATTACACGTGTTCTCTGAGGTAAAAAAAAATAGGTTCTCACGTATAAACACATATGTATTTGCAAAATTATATGAAACGGAGCACATGGTTGCCAATTCAGCGTTTACGACACATGCGAAATCGAGGCTTCCAACTTGGCGAGTTATCTTGAACGTTGGTATTGTTGCAATAGTACGTAAGAAATAAAAATATTTTCATAGTGACTGTTTCTCTTGAAAAAATAATGGTATGAATATTGCCAATTCTTCAAGATCATTTGTTTATATCCTACTCTATGTGTGAAGGAGTGCTGATCATTTCACGTAGTTTACATTTAAGGTATTCGACTACTCTAAAATTGTGAATTTTGCAAAAATTAACAATTTTTTATGGTTTCATATTATAGACAATCTTATTAATTTTATTAAAAAAAAACAAGTTTATTATTTTCCGTTCACTAGAACAAACACTAAAAATTTTTCAGTGAAATCAGATGTCATACTTCAAAACGCGTTTTCCTTGAAATGGTTTTTTTTTTAAATGCTCAAACGGCGAGAGTGATTATTAAAAAAGATTTGGAAATAATGAACTCAAATTTTTTGCTCTGTATAAGAGTAGATGTGTTTTTACCTTCAGATTTATCAATCATTGTTTGATTACAAAATTTACAGGCCCCTTTTGTTAATATAATCACTGTTTTATCACAAAATTTACAGGCCCCGTTTGTTAATATAATCACTGTTTCATCACAAAATTTACAGGCCCCGTTTGTTAATATAATCACTGTTTCATCACAAAATTTACACAGTCCTTTATGTTATTATATATAATCACTGTTTCTTTTAAGAAATTTCACATAATAATCCAGATAAAATGTTCTAGGTTTGTAAAAATTAAAATATCTCTTATCCTAAAAGTCATTTCAAAAATGAATAACATGGCAATACATCAGGATGGAAAATTTGAACATAAAATTTTGTTACAGAATAGACTCCTTTTATGTTATTTTTGTAAATGTTTACTAATTTTTTTTCCATTTTAGTAATAATAGTTTATTTTTATCTTCTTAATTTTAGCATATTTTTCTTAAAATCTATTAAACAGATATGGAAACCACAAAAATATCCCCATATCTCCATTTCTTTTTTACCAAAAAACAAATCTTGTAAAATTCTTTGTCTCTTTCTTGGTGTTGCATCTTCAATGTTTTAAAGTGCTTTTTATTAATTACGAAGAAGTAGCCTGTTCGTAATTTTAGTATCAAAATTTATTTTAAATACTTTATTTATCATGTAATTTCTTAGCGCCGTATTTGTTCTTCGGGCCGATATTAATTGTAGCCCAGCAGCTTGTATAATGTATTTTAAATATTCGAATTTCAACCCGAAATGTATTTGATTTAAAACTTCTTTTTTGAATACCATTCATCCATTTCATTTTGAAAAAAGCTGGAATAACTCATTTTATGTACATGATATGTAACTTAAATCAAGGTTATGTTAAATTTTTTTTTCGTATTTTTTTTTTTTAGTTGTGTGGCCACTTTCTTGGTTTTCCGACTTTTAAAATATTTTTTTAATAATTTTTTATTATATTTGTTTATATATATATTTATATATATATATATCTTGCTAAAATAATATTTGGGGATGAACTTTTTAAACTTAATACCCCCAATAATCCTTCTCAGATGCAGGGCAATGTTTAAAAGTCTAGAAAACAGATTCAAATAGGTTTCATAATGCATTATAATTCTAAATTCCGTACAAATTTACTTTAATATCTTATTCCTCTAAATGTTTTGCTCTGCATTTTCTTTTGTTCATATGTTCAGTAGACTGATGAAAACAAATCATTTAAAGAAAAACTCGAAATATTTATACGTAATGTAGCTGAATATTTTTTTCTTTGCCTAGTAACTGAAGGGGGTGAAATTTGTCACATTGATTTTGTTTCAATTTTTCTCATACAGTTTATCTACACATTTGAAAAAAAAGATTAAAAAATATATTGCTCTAGATTCTTTTTTATCTAACGATTTGCAAAGACAAGGCAGTGAAGAGTAACTCGAACAGCTACATATCAATGGCTCACATTCCGATCATTTGAATTGAATTTTTTTTTCATTTCTCTTGTACAAAGAGATTTAAATTATTTATAATTTTTTTAAATACTAAAGACACAAACACAAGTTTTAATGGAAGTCTGATAAATAAAATAAAGTCAGTTTTATCTAGTAATATTAATTTTCTTCGTTTTTTTCTGATACATTTGAAAGAAAATATTTAATTTAAAAAATAAAAATTAAATAAATTTTTAAGAAACACTGATTTTTAAAGTAAGATGTTTTTGCCGTTTTAACTCAAACCATTATTATGCTTCATTTGTATTTATATAAAGGAGCTTTTAAAGTAACATAGTGTAGTGTTTTGAGTTTAGTTAAATCGGGGGGGAAAGTTAATTAACTGCTTTGTAAAAAAAGGAAATGCACATCACTCTTTTTATTTTTTTAATCTGATATATACGTAAAAACTTGTTTGTGTGTTTTATTATATTTTTCATTTTTTGACAAATGATTATTATTCATCAGAACTCGTTAAGAAAATAGATAAAAATGGACACATCACTTCCATGGCCTCGGCTATTCATGTGTTAATAATTTTTCTTCGTTCTGAATCTACAGATTTACATTAACATTTAAATTTAAATAAATTAATAAATTAGATAAGGCAAAAAGCTTCTATAAATTACATTGAATCAAGGAATTCTAGATTTTGCATATCATCAATACTTTTCAAGAATTTTTTTTTGTGTTCATAACACCTTAGTTAAACAATCTGAAAACTATGGCATTAGAAAAACTGATTTGAAGAACTTTTACTGAGAATTTATCTCTTAACAAAATATAGCTCAGCTGAATTTAACATTAATTTACTTTCAGAATAAAATGCAAGTTTAGAATTTAAAAATATCTTCTTAATATTTGTTATTATTCAATTTAGAATTGCATTTAACTACTCATACATTATTTTCTATACGTGTTCATAGTGAATATTTTGCAAAAGATTTTTTTTTTTGTTTCAAAACTTTTCATGCGTTTTTCGATTGAAACATTTCAATTAAATTTAAAATACCTACACACCTAACTGTTCAAGAGACACAAGAATTTAGTCATATTGAAATTAATAGCTGTATATTTTTAAGCAGATCTGCAAAAAATCTTACAAAATATAAAACAGTGTGATTTCATATTTCTTTCAAATAACCGCATTAATGATTTACTTGTTTTCCTCGTACCAAAAAAACCTCGTAAATTGCACCAAACGAAAATACCAAAAATTATTTTTCAATAAATGTAAAGGTATGGGAAATATTAATTCCATATGCAAAAAATAAAATTATTACAATTTTTGCACTCAAATTAAATTTATTCAGAGATTAAAGTGCGGATTGGATAACATTTATTAAATATAATTGTTTGCACAGTGTTTATTTATTATAAGAGGACTTCCAAAAAGTTCGGTTTTCAAAATGTTTCTAATTAACCTTTTTCTACTTCAGTTTTTTTATTTCTAAAATTTGCATTTTTTTTTTTTCAATTTACGGAATCAAAAGATGGATTTCATTTTGCAAATTTAAAATATCAAAAGGAAGAGTGTAGAATAAAATAAAATATTGCGCCATTGATAATTTATATTTGTCTAGATTCTATCTCCCCTTATACGATAGATCTATAATTTGGTGTTTGAAGTATTAAAAAAAGTACCTTTCACAGACGCTGTTTAAAAAGTTAAAGTCAATTTTTCCTTTTAGAGTATTAAAATAGTAATAAATATTGTGCGTATAAAATGAAATATTAACATGATTTTTTAAAATATTTTGCTGGTGTTGCATTTGTATGCTATTTTAAACATACATTATATGAATTCTAAAAAGAACTAGTTAGATATCTGAAACTACTTGCTATTATTTCATAAAAGATTAATAGAAATTTTTTACAAAATTTTAATGCTTTAGGGCAATTTACTTTTGTTTTAAGTCATGAAAAGTAAAATAAATCCCAATGATATTTCTGATTAAAAACTCTACTGAAAAATGATTCATTTTAAATCTCCTTTATGAATTACAATATAAAAAAGTATACAATATAATTCAATCAAATATTCCTTATATAGAAGTATATACTATTTTTTTTCCGTCTAGACACAATTTTCATTTTTTCATTTTTCAAAAAATGCAATGAACATCTGCATACACATCATATAAGTGTGTTAAAGAAAATGATTTTTAACATATATATTTCGCATAGAACATCTATTTAAAATTTATAACGATTTCTGAAATAATTTTTCTTTGAGTGTCATTATCCGATAACACACCATTAATATTTTCGTCCATTTATATAAAAACAATTACAAGTAAATATAATATGTGTGAAACTAGATATAATTCTATAAGATAAAATATTCACATAACATAAAAATTAAATTTTTCAGAAACTTTAAGAACTTTTTTGCCATTTCTGTAAGCTTAATTTATTTTCTATCCTTGGGTTTTCCTTTGATCTATCCTTTGATACTCAGCTTTAACAAACAAAAAAAGAAAAAAAAAAGAAAAAAAAACATGCATTGTTTTTGAAAGATAAATAATTGTACTTACTCTCTTACCAGCATTAGGCAATTTTATGGTAAATTATAGACCCACGTGCACACACACATATATATGAACACTAAATGGGCAAAAATCCATAAAAATTTTTAAAAGTTTATAAAATCCAGAAATTTAAACAAAATAAAAAACAGTTTGCAGGTTTAGTATTGATAAATCACGGGGTTTTTTAAGATAACAAAAAGAAAACAAATTTCAAAAAACACCAGACAGGTTGCGTTTTGTACATAACTGAAGGAAAATATTCGCCAATAACAGAAGTAACGTTACCAAATCATTTATTGCAGCTGATTGTGTTCCAGATTTCTACCATCACAAAGGGTGACACATTCCAAGGGAGTCACAAATCTAGCAATGGCAGAATACACAGAATGTCCATTGGTATACATGACAGCTCTCAGTGGATCGCATCTTTCAAATCCACATATTGGATGGATGGGATTAATACTCCCAGGAATTTAAATATATACAGAGCTAAAAGTTTACTGGAGTCAGATCTGGAAACCGAGGATGTCATATAAACTGGCAACGTTTGCTAATGATTCTTAGACTTGGTCGTTCGGAACTTAAGCGATCTTCGAGCGATCCAATTTCCTGAAATTGCTGAACAAACTTTATGCGGCGTACCGCTGTTGAAGGCTCTTTTCCAGTCTTCATATTTTTCTGAATTCGGAATTTACGCAACGCTACAATCGCTTATTCCTTGTTCATGAAAAACAATTTCAGCAACAAAGCTTTGTCTTTCTCGCCCAACATCCTTGTTCACTTAGTTGGCATGCGAAAGAGAATTAGATCTGGATCAAGAACATCAGTATTTGTACTCTGCTGTCTCATTTGCATATTACCAACTCATTTGTTTGTATGAGCGCAATCTTCCGGCAGGGTATTTTTTTCTTATCTTAAAAAAAAAATGCATTGACTTATTGATGCTAAACCTGAAAACCGTTTTTCATTTCGTTCAACTTTCTGGGTTTAATAAGCTTTTAAAGTTAAAACGGACTTTTCCCCACCCGGTATATACAGGGTGTCAAGCCTTAATGTGACCCAATAGCTAATTCCCGAACCGTTCGGTTTAGATATGCACTTCCAATTTGAAAAATGTTTTATAAAAGGTAAAGCATTTTTTTACGTGCTTTTTGAACCAAAAACCACATTTAGAAAAAAAATTACAAAAAATAAATTTTTTATACGGTCCCCAGGTCCTATCACTTACATTAAGGAAAAGACGCAGTACACAAGAACAAAGTAAACACAAAAAGTTTCATTTTATTATGATAAAAAATGACCCAGTTATCTATACAAATAAATAAAATTGAAGTGTCTGTTTGTAATTTCAAATTAGCAGCTTTTTACTTAATGCACTAAAAGTATATACGGTACTCATAACAAAAAAACAATTTTTAAAATTTTTGTCTGTCTGTCTGTCTGTCTGTTTGTTCCGGCTAATCTCGGAAACGGCTGGTGCGATTTTAAAAATTCTTTCACTTATGGAAAGTTACATGTTCGGGGAGTAACATAGGCTATATTTTATTCCCGTATTCTTACGGGAACGGAAACTATACGAGTGAACGTGAAACTGAATGCCAAGATGAACGCCAAATTGAACGCCAAGCTGAGCTAATGAAGTCGTTGTTTTGGTTACTGGCGACCGATGCTCTTCATGAGACATAACAGTGTTACGCGCACATCATAATTCGCTGACACGTGCCATAATTTTTTTTTATGATAGTTATCTCACTGTTCAGTTAAGTAGAGCATCGGCTGTTTCGGATGCACTTTTAAAAATAATAAATCAAGGCTTCATAAGCAAAAAACAATGCAAGAAACAAAAAATTGATTAGTTTTAATCCGTTCTCTTTTTTTTTATTTACATTTTTAGTCACATTTAAACAATAGTTATTATTTGCTTAATATTTATATTGTAATCGAAGAATAATGATTTTCAAGGTATCTTTCATTTTTCTACCTCTCTGTTTTTCTTAATTCAAATTGTTCTTAATTTCTTAATTGTGAGTTTTTTTCATTCGTTATATTTAAGCTGTTTTAAACTTTAACAGCTGAACTTTAAGTATAATAATTAGAAATCGATGTTAAACATTGTTAGGTTTTAATTCATGAAAATATTTCAGATTTTGATAAAAAAACATTGCATTTATGATGATGTTCACAATCTCAATATAAAAGAAGATTCGTGGTTGTGTGAAAGATCAATTTTAGCACCTATAAACGACCAGGTTACTGCGCTTAATCAGCGCATGTTAAATAAGCTTCCTGGTGAATCACAAACATACCTTTCCATCAATACAGTTTGCAATCCGGATGAAACGATTAGTTATCCAACAGAATTTTTAAACAGTATAATTGTGCCTGGTCTACCTCCTCACAAGCTAGAACTTAAGATTGGCGTTCCCATCATACTACTCTGTAATTTAAACCCCCCAAAACTTTGCAATGCTACTAGGTTGCGAGTAGTGTCATTGCAAAGAAACGTTATAGAAGGTCGTATAATATCCGGATGCAGAAAAGGTAACATAGTACTTATACCACGAATTCCCATAATACCATCGAATTTCCCGTTTGAATTCAAAAGAATACAATTCCCTGTAAGTGTCAGCTTTGCTATGACAATTAACAAGTCACAAGGGCAAACATTAAGCAAAGTTGGCATAGATTTAACTGAGAGTTGCTCTTCACATGGCCAACTATACGTGGCATGTTCACGTGCGAGGAATGCCACTGGCGTTTTTGTTTTAGCTCAAGAAAATCGTACACCAAATATTGTATATAAAGAGATTTTTCAATAAATTTAATACTGTATATAGAGAGGATGTTCAATAAATTTATACGAAAAAAAACACACAAAAATTAACAAAAAACAAAGTAAATAAAAAAAAAAACAATAAACACCAAAAAGCAGAAAGAACACAAAAATATAAAAACAAAACATTGATTCACAAAGTAAAAAAATTACATTAAACTCTCTCTCTATATATATATAGCGTGTATGTATTTCTTAACGTGGAATACAGAATTATTAAGTTTTCGTAAGATCTGTGAATTGAACAAAACACTTTTTTGTAAATTTCTACGCGAACGAAGTCGCGGGTAACAGCTAGTTCCTACATAAATTTGAAGCATCAGAGTTGCTCAGAAAGGGGGGTCGTATATAAATTGAGTTTAGAGAACAGTAATTCACTATCTACAGAAAGAGCAAAAGAAAAACATCATAGTAATATTAAAACATCGTAGTAAACATCATAGATTGTTAATTTGCATTGCTGTATGGCAAACAATAAAAATTAAATTAAAGAAATACAACTTGTACCAAAAAGATTAAAACAGCTTGTTTTAACAAATAGCAGCAAAATAATACAGGATTTGCTGTTCAAATTATAGCCTAATGGGGAATGATGCGCCAATCATGAATCAGGGGTTTTATTATATCAGAATGATCAAATTAACTTAAATAATGGTGAAGGTACGAGCTGTGGCACGAGACAAGGGAATACGTTTATGACAACTCCCTGTTTTATGCAAGCGTTGTGAAAAGCACAGACAAATGTACAATAAGATGGATGCCTTCGAGTGGGAAATTTAATGGCATAAATTCTTGCCGCCTCTCTCTTATGTCGATTAATTTGCCCATAAAACTGTACCATTTCGTAGTATTCATTTGTATACATTTCTTTCTGCAGTAATTCTACTCCAGTAGAATTCGTAATATTAGAATACGACTGTATGCAATTGCAAGAAACTACACAACAGATTTTTAACGTTCGTCATGATTACCAAAAACGCAGCAAATCAGACTGAACCGCAGCATGTAAGTCTATGTTTTGGTACTGCTTTTGAAACGTTTTCTTCGTCCAAAATATTTAACTTTTCTATGTTTTACAAGTACGCAGAATAAATTTTATTTCTTAAGTACTCAATTATTGTATTATTAACTTTTGGTTTTAAATTTAAAACGATTTACATAAAAGCGACGTGCAAGATTGAAAGTTTCCTGGCAGAGTTCCAACTAATTTCACTTTGGAGACGGCCCCTTACCAGCTTCTTGAAAATAGCTGAGAAAATGGATAAAATGTAGGATATTCAAAGTTCCATAACTCGGCCAGTTTTTATTGTAATAAAATGAAACTTTTTGTGTTTACTTTGTTTTTGTGTGTACTTCATCCTTTTCTAAATATAAGTGATAAGACCTGGAGACCGTATAAAAATTAATTTTTGTAATTTTTTTCTTAATGGGTTTTTTGGTTCGATAAGCATGTAAAAACATGCTTTACCTGTTTTAAAACATTTTTCAAATTGGAAGTGCATATCTAAAATAAACGGTTCGGGAATTAGCTATTGGTTTACATTAATTCTGGACACCCTGTATATTTATGAAATGATTCACCGAGTAGTTTAACTTTTTTTAATAATTTCGCCAAACACAAATTAACTTGAGTTTACGTAGAATATGCTGTTGGATTGATGTGGAAATATTTGGTTCAATATTTATCCCTTGTTATTCATATGAAAAGGACATCACACACACATATATGCGGGTACACAAAAATCAAACGACAGATGACTCAAGCATGCAACTGCATGGAGTTTACAATAAGTAATGCGAATTTTCCATACATTCTAGGTTTATATACAAAACGTCAACCGGAAGTTGCGAAAGTAGTATTACTTCCGTGAAGAGTTCATTTGATTTGTAAACAAATATCAAATGATATACATTATATAACCAATAATCAAAAACTTCTGAGTAAATAGTTTTGATATTTATCATTACGGTTAAATCCCACTAGGCGGGTAAACTAAGAGTTGACTATTTATGCGAAGCCCTGAATTGTTCAGCACCATCATAAATTAAAAAGCTCTAAAGAGAAAATTATATATGTTACTTGACTTAAAGCATATATAATTAATATATATATATATATATATATATATATATATATCATGAATACCGAAAAAAATTCTAACTCCTATTCCAACCAAACTATATTCTTATGTAAAATCCGACACTGATCACGAATACATGTAGCGCTTTTTAAAATTCCAGTTAGATCAAAAGTTATTGCAGTTGAAATTTTTCACATTTTTTCCATATTTGGCTCGGAAGACCTCATGAATATCGAAAATATTTCTAACTCCTATTCCAACCAAACTCTATATTCTTATGTAAAATCCGACACTGATCACAAATACATGTAGGTCTTTTCAAAATTCCAAATAAATCAAAAGTTATTGCAATTGAAATTTTTCACATTTTTTACATATTTGGCTCGGAAGACGTCATGAATACCGAAAAAATTTCTAACTCCTATTCCAACCAAACTCTATATTCTTATGTAAAATCCGACACTGATCACGAATTCATGTAGCGCTATTCAAAATTCCTATTCCAACAAAAGTTATTGCAATTGAAATTTTTCACATTTTTTCCATATTTGGCTCGAGAGACGTCATGAATACCGAAAACATTTCCCCAACTCCTATTCCAACCAAACTCAATATACTTATGTAAAATTCAACGCCGATCACGAATACATGTAGCGTTTTTCAAAATTCCAATTAAATCAAAAGTTATTGCAATTGAAATTTTTCACATTTTTTACATATTTGGCTCGGAAGACCTCATGAATACCGAAAACATTTCTAACTCCTATTCCAACCAAACTCTATGATCTTATGTAAAATCCCACACTGATCACGAATACATGTAGCTCTTTTCTAAATTTTAATTAGGTCAAATGTTATTGCAATTGAAATTTTTCACATTTTTTCGATATTTGGCTCGGAAGTCCTCATGAATACCGAAAAAATTTCTATCTCCTATTCTAACCAAACTCAATATTTTTATGTAAAATTCGACACTTATCACGAATACATGTAGCGCTTTTCAAAATTCCTATTACATCAAAAGTTATTGCAATTGAAATTTTTCACATTTTTTTCCATATTTGGCTCGAGAGACGTCATGAATACCGAAAACATTTCTAACTCCTATTCCAACCAAACTCTATATTCTTATGTAAAATCTGACACTGATCACGAATACATGTAGCGCTTTTCAAAATTCCAGTTAGATCAAAAGTTATTGCAGATGAAATTTTTCACATTTTTTCCATACTTGGCTCGGAAGACGTCATGAATACCGAAAACATTTCCCCAACTCCTATTCCAACCAAACTCAATATATTTATGTAAAATTCAACGCTGATCACGAATACATGTAGCGTTTTTTAAAATTCCAATTAGGGTGACAGAACACCTTTAAAACTCAATTTTTGGTCAAAATATCGATTTTTCGTTTTTGATCAAATATTAAAATTCTATCTTTTATCTTTCTAAATCTGTAAAAATTTTGTTTCTAGCTTAATTAGAAACCAAGTTACAGCTTTTTTAATATTACTTGATCATGAATTTCTCTGACCGGAAATGCCTTTCTGCTAACCGGAAGTTTCCCAAATTGTTTGTTTACGTTTATCTTTCATGGTATATGACATGAAATATGAAAATTAATATACAAATATTTTGTCAGAAATTAAAATAGAATATTTGAGAATAAATATAAATGTATTTAGAAATACATTTTCCTTTTTTATGTATGAAATCTGGCATCAAATTTGTTGTTTAGTGACTTTGTTTACATATATGTTTGATTTTCATACTGAAAGAATCGACAGCGAAGAAAGTTAAAAAATAATTCTATTCTGTTTTATTTTTGCTTGAAAATGGTGAAAAGTATTGCTAGAAAGCGTAAGAGACAATTTTTTGGAAATAAATACACAAAAATTTCCGAAAATAACAGCAATTCAACACCTGTTCCTGAATGCACTGCTAGTTCTTCAAAATTGGGAAATGAGAGTATGTCAACTGCAGAAGAAATGCCTGGTCCTCTGTTTGGTAACAGAATCATTGATCTTGAGCTTATTGTGGATGCATTTTCTCAACTTTGCTGCCCAAAATGTTTTGCTGAAAAAGTAGAGCTTTTTGAGGATTCCATGTATGGATTATGCTCTCATTTTACACTAAAATGTAAATGCTGTGACTTTTTCTTTGCATTTGCTTCATCAAAAAAAGTTGTAAATGCACCAGTCATAAATACCAGGCTAGTATATGGTATGCGGCAGATAGGCAAGGGTTTTGCTGGTGCATTTAAATTATGCTCAACATTAAATTTGCCTCGACTGAGAGAGACAAAAACTGCTTTCAAAAATCAGGAAGCAAAGCTTTTAAAAGTGGTTCAGGAAGTAGCTGAGGAATCCATGAAAAAAGCTGCTACTGAAATTGCGGATATAAAACAAAATGTTTCATCTGATTTTGTAAAATGTGGCATATCTGTGGATGGCACATGGCAGCGTAGAGGCTATACGTCTATGAATGGTTGTGTTGCTGCAATATCAGTTGATACTGGTAAGGTGTTAGACGTAGAAGTTATGTCGTCCTACTGTCCTACATGTAAGAGACTTCAGACTATGCCAAGAAACTCTGAATATGAGTCGTCAAAAGCCGACCACATATGTCAGTGTAACTTCACGGGATCTTCGTCAAAAATGGAAATTGTGGGGGCTTCACGAATATTTCTTCGTTCAGAAAAAAACCGCAGACTTCAATACACGCAATTTTATGGCGATGGTGACTCAAAAGCTTTCATGAGTGTGAAAGACACTTATGGAATGAACAGTGTGACAAAGTTTGAGTGCATTGGCCATGTACAAAAGAGAGTGGGCTCGCGTCTAAGAAAGCTAAAAACAAAAACTAAAGGACTGTCTGGTAAAGGCAAATTAACTGATAATTTTATCGACCGACTTCAAAATTACTACGGAATTGCTGTACGCAGTAATGTCGGTAACTTAAATGCCATGCAGCAAAATGTAATTGCTGCGTTATATCACTGTGCATCAAGTGATAAGAAACCGATGCATGGTCAGTGCCCAATAGGGAAAGACAGCTGGTGTTATTTTCAGCGGGGGGTGGCAAATGGAACAAAATGCACCACAAAATATGCTGGTTTATCAAATGATGTTTTAAATAAAATTAAACCAGTATATTTAGAATATGCGACAAACAGATATTAAGTAAGTGCTTACATGGACGCACGCAAAATGCAAATGAGTGTTTTAACGGAATAGTCTGGCAAAAAGTTCCGAAAGAAGTATTTGTTTCGCTCAAAACAATTAAATTTGGGTCGTATGATGCTGTTATACATTTCAATGAGGGATTAAATGGGTGCCTCAAAGTTTTTAATAAGATGAATATTGAAAATCCTGGGGTGTTTACCTTACGGGGATATAAACATTTAGATAAATGCAGAATCCGTGAATCGATTCATAACGCAGACCCCAAAACAAAGAAACATAGGAAAATTTTAAGAGCCCTTAAAAAGAAAAAAAATATTGTTTTAGAAGTTAAAGATGGAGAGAATTATAAATCTGGTGCATTTTAATAAGAAAGTAAGTGTTTTTCTAGTAATCAGATTAGTTTAATGTTATTTTTGTCGTTTTCTCAAAATGAGTTTTTTTACATTTTTTCTTACCGCAAAACACAATATCTCAAAAAGTTATGCTTGGATGAAATAAAAATTTTATATATATGTTTTTAAATACTAATACAGGGAATAGACCTCTCTTAAGATTTTATGTTGAGTAGAAATTTTTTTATACAGCAATAAAGTGAAAATTACAATAACTTTTAAAGAAAATTTCAACGTTAAAAAGCTCGAAACACAATAGCTCCTCACGTAATTGTTATGTTATTAAAATAAGTGTCTATTCCCTAGAAAAGGTTGTATGCTATATTATTCAATTTACAAAATGTCAATATATTTATTTTATTTTCAGTTATCATGTTTTGCGTAAAGTCTTATTTTTGCTTATTTTTTCATAAAATACCCCTTTTACAGAAAAAATGTGCACTAATAAGACTTTACTTGGGTGTTTTTCTCATTTTAAAGACCCATAAGGTCATAAAATATGCATTAACAGGCAAAATTCAGGTAAATTCAAAAAATTTTCTTCGAAGGTGTTCTGTTACCTTAAATCAAAAGTTTTTGCAATTCAAATTTTTCACATTTTTTCAATATTTGGCTCGGAAGACCTCATGAATACCGAAAAAATTTCTAACTCCTATTCCAACCAAACTCTATATTCTTATGTAAAATCCGACACTGATCACAAATACATGTAGGTCTTTTCAAAATTCCAATTAGATCAAAAGTTATTGCAATTGAAATTTTTCACACTTTTTCCATATTTGGATCGGAAGACCTCATGAATACCAAAAACATTTGCAACTCCTATTCCAACCAAACTCAATATACTTATGTAAAATCCGACACTGATCACGAATACATGTAGCTCTTTTCAAAATTCTAATTAGGTCAAAAGTTATTGCAATTGAAATTTTTCACATTTTTTCGATATTTGGCTCGGAAGTCCTCATGAATACCGAAAAAATTTCTAACTCCTATTCTAACTAAACTCAATATTCTTATGTAAAATTCCGACCGAACTTACTCAAAAGTTTATTGCAATTGAAATTTTTCACATTTTTTCATATTTGGCTCGGAAGACCTCATGAATACCGAAAAATTTCTAACTCCTATTCCAACCAAACTCTATATTCTTATGTAAAATCCGACACTGATCACGAATACATGTAGCGTCTTTTCAAAAATTCCAATTAGATCAAAAGTTATTGCATTTGAAATTTTTCACACTTTTTCCATATTTGGATCGGAAGACCTCATGAATACCAAAAACATTTGCAACTCCTATTCCAACCAAACCAAATATACTTATGTAAAATCCGACACTGATCACGAATACATGTAGTTCTTTTCAAAATTCTAATTAGGTCAAAAGTTATTGCAATAAATTTGAAAATTTTTGTTTCCACATTTTTTCGATATTTGGCTCGGAAGTCCTCATGAATACCGAAAAATT